>PVKC010024816.1:0-16728 GCA_004027635.1 Crocidura indochinensis | reverse complement strand
CCCTGCATCTTAACTTCTCTCAGCCATCTTTCCTCTGACCTTCAAACTGGCAAAGATCCAACCGGGCAAAAGCCAAAGACCAAAAGAGATAGCATGGAGGTAAGGCGTTTGCCTTTCATGCAAAAGGTGATCAGTTCGAATCCCGGTGCCCCATATGGTCCCCCGTGCCTGCCAGGAGCAATTTCTGAGCATGGAGCCAGGAGTAACCCCTGAGCACTGCCGGGTGTGACCCAAAAACAAAACAAAACAAAACAAAAAGACCAAAAGAGATCCTCTCCTCTGGGTCAGAGCCCTTAAGTGCCTTTCCAAGACCCCTCCCAAGAAATGGGCAGGGTCTGCAGGTAAAGTTACAGGTCATCTCCGGTTCCCAAGACCCCGCCCAGAAATAGACGGGTCTCAGTTACCAGTATTCCGGGGTGGAGCTACAACAACTAGCATGACAATGTTAATGAGAGCAAGTAGAATGTGTGTCTCAAATATGGCGGGGGGAACATTGGTAGTGGTGATGTTGCACTGATGAAGGGGGTGTACTGTTTATGATCAAAACCCAACTACAACCATGCGTGTAATCATGGTGCTCAAATAAAGATCTTATAAACATAAAGACTTCACTGATGACACAATAATTATAACAAATGATCTTGCTATTATACTTTTTCTTTTGTCTTTTTTTTCTCTTCAGTTACATTTTTATTTCAATTTCCTTTAAATAAATTTGTTTTCATTTATCTGGAAACATGTATTATGATATACTATGTCAACTGTATGATGCATTTTCTTCAAATAAATAAAATTAAATTTTTTTCTGGTGTACTTGAGTTTCTGAAACACAATAGTGAGTGGGCTTGTTTTTGTAAGATTTTTCTCTTTCATTACTTGTATTAGGAAACTCATGAAGTTTTGCATATTAATTTTGTGGCCTTTCAGTTTTTTTGTAAAAACTTATTGGTTCTAGAACCGTTTTTATAGTCCTTAGGATGTCCTAAATATAATATTGTGCAGCAATAGGGCAAAGCAAATTATCACGCTCTCTTCAAAATGACCCTTTCAACTTCAAAAGATTCCCACCATTATCATAGCTGCTTGTCTCTTGTCTTGCCTTTCTCAAGGTCACACTTTTCTCTGGTATGTGAACTTTAGTTCAAAATGCAGGCTGAACTTAATACCTGTTGGAGTTACCTGGGAAGGAGAGTGGTGTTGGCTCAAAGAATTACCACAGCAGAGCAGATCCCCGGCCTCAATGACTCTGCTGGCCGTCTCATAGTCTCAGAAAGGCACCGCTGCCACCCATATGGCCAGATTACAGCGGCCTCTATCTTGGTTAGCCTTCCCTCTGCTGCATTTCTTGGTGCTAATGTTCACATCCTGTGAGTTTGGCTGCTCAGATAAGCCTGTTGTAGGCTCCACGGCTGCCAGCCCCACTTTGGAACCAAGTTAGGTCACATGCAGACTCTGAGCCATTGTAGCTGCTTCCAGCACTACCATTGGTGTCTCGGGGAAGCACCATCACGTTTTTGTTTTGTTTTTCCTAGCAATCTCTCTAGAAGCTTTATTTTCAATCTGGTTACTGGCCTCTCCTTTGTCTTCAGGAGTCCAGCACCATCACAGGGCTTGAAAGTTTGGGGGGTTTCATGCTTGGGGAGTGCTGGGAACGAGCTGCTCTCAGCATCTCCAGCCTCCCTTGTGCTGCTGCAATCACTACTGCTGCCATCATCTCGCCACCATTTTTTCTCTATATCAAGCAATACAAATACACTTGAAACCCCTTTAATAATGAGTCCTGTGGCATCCCATCAGTTTCTTCTTCCACTTCACTCATTTTTTCTTGGTTCTCCCTATACTTCATTTAAGCCACTTCACTTATCCAATATTCTAAATATCATATATAATCTTATACAAAGAAGAATGACACTTAACAAAAATACTGGGGAACAACCTGTGTTGGAGAAAATATAGTGGACGAGGAAGTCTCATTCACTACTGGTAGGAATGTTTTCAACTAGGTCTAATGCCCTTGAAAAATAGTAAAACAGTATGCAGAGTTTTCAATACACTCATAATTGAGCTGCCATATGATCTAGCAATCCAACTTTGGGTATCTCTACCCAGAACAGAAAAAGATCATCCAAAAATATGTATGAACTCTGCTATTCATCATAATATTCAGTACAATAGCTAAGAATTGGAATCAACCCAGATGTTCAAAAATAACAGTTATTCATGAAGATGTGGTACATATATATAGAGAGAGGAATATTGCATAGTTGTAGGGAATGATGTACTCAATCAATTTACTGCAAAATGGATGTAACATAAATATAACATGTTAAATGAAGTAAACCAGAAACAAAAGGAAAAACACAAAATGATATCACTTGGTACTTGTTTCTTTTTTAACAATTTTTGGGGTTTTGGGGCCACAGCAGGTGGCGCTCAGGGGTTACTACTGGATATGCACTCAGAAGTCGCTCCTGGCTAAGGGTACCATAGGGGACACCAGGAATCAAACCAGGTCCATTCTGGATGGGCTATGTGCAAGGCAAACATCCTATCGCTGTGCTATCGCTCCAGCCCCAGTATTTTCTTTCTTAAGATAAAATAATTTGTACTTTTATAGGTCTATTTATATTTTTTCCATAACATTACTCAATTCTCTTCACTTCTATTAAGTTTTACAGTTGTAGGCCTTAACTATTTCATATAAATGATGAAATATTTTAGGAAAGAATTTAAAAATAATCTTTTTAAAAGTTACTTTTAAAAATTTTTATATTGATCATAATGACTTACATATCTTTCACAGTAGTATTTTAGGTACATATTGACATTGAATCAGGGGAATACTCATCACCAAATTTGTCCTCCCCCGCATGCCAGTTCCCTTTCTGCAACCCATATACTCTACCATCCCCCTCCCTCCTCGTGCTATTAGAGTAGGTGGTCCCTCTTTGTCTAGCTTACTATTAGTGATCATATATTTGTTTTGTCCTGGTACCCTCCCTTGTTTCCCCCTCTATTTAAGAGGTAGAGCTAGATAAATCGAGTTATGTGTTTTTGTTTGAAGGAAAGAAAAGCAATAGATTGGGGTACAAAACAAGAAAAAATAAAACAAAACAAACAAAAAAAGAAGTCAAATATGCTGAAAATGGGCGGAGTCCTTCTAGAGGCTTTCAACCTCAGTTTGAGAGAGGAAGTGAAAAAGGTAATTGAGGGGCCAGGCGGTGGCGCGGGAGGTAAGGTGCCTGCCTTGGACAGAGCGCGGTTCGATTCCCTGTGCCCCATATGGTCCCCCAGGCCAGGGGCGGCTTCTGAGCGCATAGCCAGGATTAACCCCTGAGCGTCACTGGGTGTGGTCCAAAAAACCAAAAAAAAAAAAAAAAAAGGTAATTGAAACACCACAATAATACAGAAAGAAATATCAAATTAAATATCTAGTGAGCACTACAGCTATAAAGACAAGCACCACACCATAGTCTCGGTTCTGAAATCAAATCATGCTGGAGTGCAAAAAGAAAGAAAAAGATAAGATAAAATAAAATAAAACAATATTGGAGACATCAACTTCAATATCTACACCAAAATAAAGACATCAAAAAAACCCATCAATCGATAAATAAATATGTGGAAAAATAATTGTTTTGTGCTTTTTCTTCCTTTTCTTTTTTCCCCTGCATAGGCACAGTAACTATTGGGGATATTATAGAGAGAATTCCCTTGTCCTAGGAGATACAGGGTTTCTCCACCCCTGAAATATACTGTCATTGGATTAACTATAGACTCCTTTCATGATCATTTACTCTCCCCTCGGTGCTTTCGTGGTGTATGGAAGACTTCTGCTTTATCTTGGATGGTAAAATCAGACCTCTGTATCTAGAGATCTTGTTGATTGTGCAACTTAAGGAATGGAGCTTATGGAGAAGTCTTTCTTTGTGGTTCTAGCAGTTCTGCTTCTTCAGTGTCATTTTAATTCATCTTTGGTGGTCTTGGTCATTATAAAAGTTACTTTTATTGATTTATTTATAATTATGTTTGGCATTATAAGTTTTTGGAGTAAGCAATATGCAATAAGTTTGTTCTGTGCCTACTAAGGAAGCAGGCTGAGGAGGGGAGGAAGTTTACACTAGTGGTAACATTGGAACATTGTCTTTAATAATTGTATCTTTATGAATAATTTTGTAAATAAGTATTTTAATAAACAAATTTAAAAATACACTTTACAAATAATAGCCAAATATCACAAAGTGCCATATATCAGGAAACTGAAGTCATATAACTTAGCATATATCTTGAAATACATAGCTTGGCTATATATCTTAGTATAGATAGTCTAGAAAAGAAGTTTTAATTCTAAGAGGAACCCCACAGACTTGGGACAAATATGTAACATAACAGTTATTTTTATATGATATTTATACCATTATTTATTCCCTTACGTTTGAGGCCACATTTAGCCTTCAGCTCAAGGATCAATTCTGAATGGTAAGTGTACCATAGGCATTACCAGGGCTTGAAATAGAAGCTAACTTCATGGAAGGCTAGGGCCTCAGTATATTCTATTTCTCCTGCACTTATGTGGTTTAAATAAGCAATGTTGTTTCTCTACAAAGGAAAAAATGATAAATATCAGTATGCTTGTCCAATATAATTTAATGAAAGGTATAAAAAAGACACTGGGTATTCTTCAATTATAGGTTCTGTTCTTATAACGAGTCATACCTTGATACTTTTCCACTTCAGATAAAGAACTGGAGAAATGAGTGATTTATGAAACTGAGTATAAAGTTGAAATAATGTCTAGAATACGATTGAGTATAAGATGTATGTTCTACAAATCTGCTATCCTCTGCAAAATATCTTCCCTGTCCTTATTTCTGTTAATGGTGATGATTGTATAGCTCAGGTTTCATGTTCTTCTTGATACTTACTGAAGTTTTGTGAGTCTAGATAGGTTATAGATAGCATTTTCTTTTGCCAATGCTCATCACTGAGTAGGAAGTGCTGGTAAATATCAGAAATTAACTGTAACACATTTGGGTTCTGACACATGCTGTTTTTAACATTCCTTTCCAAGGAAATGCATGTCTGAGTTACTAGGAGTCAGGGAAAAAAAATCACAGTTGCACTGTGTGTACATGTTCATTTTATCTGGTAGAGTGTGATAACTAAGGTGATACTCAGCTGAGTATTCCCACAAATTAGGGTTCAATGAAAGAACCAAGGATGAGATACTGTTAGAGGGTCCAGTTACCTGGCACTATATCTCTAATGGTGCTCCTGAGTACCCACCCCCAACTACTAAACCTGAAAATGCTTGTGGAACAATGTAATCAATGCAGGTATCAAGCCTGGGTAAAGTGTATTCTAGGCATGTGCCCTAAATGCTATAATATCTCCTAGCCCTTGTGGCCGGCAAGGTGGCGCTAGAGGTAAGGTGTCTGCCTTGCAAGTGCTAGCCAAGAAAAATCAAAGATTGCAACCACGGTTCGATCTCCAGGCGTCCCATATGGTCCCCCCAAGCTAGGGGCAATTTCTGAGCACTTAGCCAGGAGTAACCCCTGAGCATCAAATGGGTGTGGCCAAAAAACATATATATACATATATATATATATGTTTTAGCCCTCAAACCAGGTTGCTAGTTGAATATAATTAGCATAACCCTTCTCATATTTTGAATTAAGCTCAAACAGGTCTGAATGGCAATATGGGTGAAAAGACACTAAGGTATTCTGTTTCAACAGATCTGGAACTTGGATGTAGAACTATACCAGACAGGATCTGAAAGGAGTCTAGGGTTTTAGTTTTAGCTTGTGATGGAGCAAACATTATGATTCTGATTAACCTTTTGGCCTCAGAAGAGCACAGCAGCAGTGGAACTTATTGCTAACTAGAAATGCTTTAGGTCAGCATTCTTCAACTTTTAGGTCAGCATTCTTCAACGTTTTGTACACCTACAAATACTTGTCCTGAATGACAGTCCACAAGCTGGCAATTATAACTAAGATGGTAAACCAGTGGTTTTCAATTTTTCCAAACCTACAGACAGACACCGATTCTCAGGCCAGCAAGTCTGTAGAACAGAGGTTAATAAATGCTGCTGAAGTTGGTGTATACTTGTTGGACGGAATGATGTGGCTTTCATGCTATATCAGTTAGGTGGAGGAGTGTCCAATCAGGGACCACTTGTGGGCCAAGTGTCAGCAATTTTCATAATTATCCCTGAAACCCCAGCTAAATCAGCTATTGCCTAGTAGTGAATGGTTTTCTCAAGAAATTGACCTCAGGTTTTATTAATATGAGCAGTGAAATGATATATTTCTAGCCCTACTGTCAGCCAGGTAGTGAGAGATCACCAAAAATAGCATCTTGAAACAATTTTTTAAAAATAATTATTTACTTAAGTACCATGGTTATAGAAATGTTCAGCTTTGGATTTCAGTCATAGAATGTACACTACCTTTACCAGTGCAATTTTCCTGCCACCAATGTTACCCATTTCTTTCCCCCCTCACTCTCTGTCTCTGGGGAAGGCACTATGCCTCTCTCTCTCTCTCACCCCCCCTCTAGCATAGTCATAGTAGTTGTCAGTGCAGTTAGTGCTCTGATGGCGCTCACTGCTCTTTGTGGGTTTCATACCATGGGCTGGTCCTCCCTGTCCTCATCTATATTGTCTCTGGATATTATTACTAGACTGTCCTTTAGTTTTCTCATATCCCAGGCTATGCTATGTTTATCCCTCTCCCTCTGACTAATTTTACTCAGCATAATAGTATCATGATAGCTTACTACTAAACAACCAGTGGAACAGAGATGAAATTAAGGAGGAAATTAAAAGTGTCCTGAAAATTAAAGAAGACACATTGGGGCCAGAGTGGTGGCACCAGTGGTAGGCCATTTGCCTTGCTAACCAAGGTTTGATTCCCTAGCATCCCATATGGTCCCCCATGCCAGGAGCAATTTCTGAGCACCTAGCCAGGATAACTCCTGAGTGTCACCAGGTGTGACCCCAAAATCAAAAAACAAAATAAAATAAAAAATAAATAAAGACACAAATTATCAGTATTTGTGGGACATGGCAAAAAGAGCACTAAGAGAAAAATTTATAGCACTGCAAGTATTCATCAGAAAGGAAGAAGGGGCCTACATAAATAATTCATGGCTCATCTTAAAAATATTGGAAAACAGCCTTGGACGGACCTCGGTTCGATCCCCCGTGCCCCATATGGTCCCCCAGGCCAGGGGCAACTTCTGAGCGCTTAGCCAGGAGTAACCCCTGAGCATCACTGGGTGTGGCCCAAAAACCAAAAAAATATATATATTGGAAAACAATCAACAAAATAGGCAGATGGAAGGAAATAATAAAACTTAGAACAAAAATTAATGAATTAGAAATATACAAAAATCTGAAAGATCAATGAAAGTAAAAGTTGTTCTTTGAAAAAATATACAAGATTGATAACCATTAACAAAACTCACACAGAAGGGTAGGGAGACAAACATAAAACCAAATTAAAAATGAAAAGGGGAAGTTTACTACAGATATTACATAAATTCAAAGGGTAATCAGAGATTACTTTGAAAAACTCTATGTCACATGAAAAAAGAAAAAAATGGATAAATTCTTGAAATCCTATAACCTTCCAAGATTGAACCAAGATGATCTGGAATATCTGAACAGAACTATAACTATTGAGGAAATTAAAAAGTTAATCAAAAGTCTTCCCAAAATCAAAACTCAGGCCAACATGGATTTACTAGTGAATTTTTTTTTTTGGAACTAGTGAATTTTTTAAACTTTTAAAGAAGATATACTGCCAATCTTCTCAGGCTCTTCCAGGAAACTGAATAAACAGAAACTCCTCATTTTTTTATGAAGCTAAAATTACTCTGAAACTAAAAACCAACAGAGGTGACACAAAAAGGGAACTACAGAACAAAAGCCTTGATTAACACAGATGCAAAGATCCTCAACAAAATTCTAGAAAATAACATTCAGAATCACATCAAGGTCATACACAAATAACAAGTAGGATTCATTTCAGAGATGCAAAGATGGTTTAAAATACACAAGTCAGGGCCCGGGAGATAGCATGGAGGTAAGGCGTTTGCCTTTCATGCAAAAGGTCATTGGTTCAAATCCCCGTGCCCCATATGGTCCCCCGTGCCAGCCAGGAGCAATTTCTGAGCATGGAGCCAGGAGTAACTCCTGAGCACTGCCGGGTGTGACCCAAAAAAAACAAAACAAAAACAAAAACAAAAACAAAAACAAAAAGCACAAGTCAATCAACTTTAATTGATCATTAATTAACTTGAAAATACATTAATTAAAAACTAAAGAAAAAAAGAAAGATCATATTGATATATGAAGAAATGGCATTTGATAAATTCCAATACTTGTTTATGATAAAAACTATCAAAAAGATGGGATGGAAGGAACTTTTCTCAAATCCATTTACCGTATTTTCCGGCGTATTAGACGACTGGGCATATAAGACGACCCCCTAATTTTGCAGTTTAAAACATAGGTTTAGGCCTATATTCGCTGTATCAGACAGAGATTTCCTGTGCTGCAACTGTATGTACCACAGTGAGCCAATCACAACAAGCAAAGGTTCAAAGGTTATACTGTAATAGACTTCCTCTCTGACTCTGGCCAATCTGAGCAGGCTTTTTACAGTGTAGATTTGGGTCCAGAACATTGTCTAATTTGCATGCATAAAAAACCTGCTTGGATTGGCTGAGTTAGAGAGGCAGTCTGAGCAACCTTGCAGTGATTGGTGCAGGATCGATTTGGAAAATTTGTTTTGTGGCAATATTCAGACAATTTTCATTTAGCGGCATATTGAAACATTTTTTGGGATATACTCGATGTATAAGATGACCCTCGATTTTCGGTTGACTTTTTTTTGTTTCAAAAGTCGTCCTATAATCCGGAAAATACGGTACCACAAGCCCATGGCAAATATACTCAATTGGGAAAAACTGAAAGCGTTTATTCTAATGTCTGATGCAAGTAAAGACTGACTCCTATTGCAATTCCTATTTAATATAGCATTGGAAGTACTTGCCATATAAATCAGGTAAGAAAAAAATTATCAAGGGAATTCAGATAGGAAAGGAGGAAGTCAAGCTCTCACTCTCTGTAGAAGACATGACACTATATCTAGAAAATCCTATAGACTACCAAAAAGCTTCTAGAAACACTTGATTTGTATAGCAAAATATTTGGCTACAAAATTAACATGCAAAAATAAATAACCTTCTTAAAATTGTTATTAAATTATCTTAAATTTGTGTCAACTGATATTAGCATGGCCACCCCAGCCTTTTTAAGGGTGTTGTTTGCTTAAATGATTGTTCTCTAATCTTTGAATTTGAGTCTGTTTGCTTTGACTATTCAGATGTGTTTTTGTAGGTAGCAAAATATTGAATTTAACTTTTTGATACATTTTGTCACACTGTGTCTCATAACTGGTGTATTTAGTTCATTGACATAGAGATACATGATTATCATGTGATTTAATGTCATCTTTCTATAAGAGTTTGGGTTTTATAAGAGTTTGTTTTGTTTGTTTGGTTTTTGTTTTTGGGTCACACTCATCAGTGCTCCAGGGGTTACTCCTGACTCTATGCTCAGAAATCGCTCCTGGCAGGCTTGGGGACCACATGGGATGCCAGGATTCGAACCACCGCCCTTCTGCATGCAAGACAAATGCCTTACCTCCATGCTATCTCTCTGGCCCCCTGTATAAGAGATTTTTAAGAGTTGGATTTTGGAGCCAGAGCAGTGGCACGGAGTGGTATGGCATCTGTCTTGTTGGCGCTAGCCTAGGGCAGACCTCAGTTCGATCCCCCAGCATCCCTTATGGTCCCCCAAGCCAAGAGCAAGATTTCTGAGTGCATAACCAGGAGTAATCCCAGAGTGTCACTGGTTGTGCCCCCTCCCCACAAAAAAAAAAAAAAGAGTAGGGTTTTGTAAGAGTTGGGTATGCCTTATCTTAAAGTAGACCTTTCAGTTCTTTAAAGGATGGATTTGTTTCTGTAAAATCTTTGAGCTGTTGTATCCATGAAGCTGAAGAAAGGAAAGAATAATGGAAGAAAGAGGAAAAGAGTGGTGTTATTAGTCACAAAATCATGGAAAACTAACAAGCACCAACCTGGTATTCCAGGCACCTTTTCATTCTAGGGGTGGAGACTTGTGGGTCTGGGAGATGGTGACAGTAAAACACACACTGTTAAATATATAATAAAGGTACTTCTTTGATCTTATATAAGTCAGGGTTTGGGGTAAAGCCAGGACTGTGAAGAGAATTTAAATTAGAGAGTAATATTGATGTCTAAAAATGTTCCAAGAACTGCAGCAAATCTTAGAGTAAGAAATAAAAACCTTCTTGTCATGAGCAAATTACTGTCTCCTAGTTATTATGTTACAATTTATTTATAAATCCCACTGAGTGGGGAAGATAAGGATTCACATACTAGTTGTCTCAGTCAGGTTTGGCTCAGGAATGTAAGTCATAGTTGAAAACATGGTAATAGCAATAGGGATGAAAAAGAAATTGAGGGGAGATTTTCCTAAAATTGAATTGCAGCATTAAATCTATAAAATGTAAAATAAATAAATAAATAAATCTATAAAATGTGTTTTATTTAATTTTTAGTCACCTACCAGTTCCTCAAGAAATATTCAACAAATGTTGGCAGATTCTATCAATCGTATGAAGTCATATGGATTTCACCAGGTAAAGCTTACATTCTGTCTCGGGGGAATAAAGTTTTTTCTACTAATGTTTCACAAATTGGGATATCAGTCATATGTGGAAATAAAATTAATCAAGATAATCTACCCTTAAAGGCTAGTAAACAGATATTTATATTTACTTGCTTCTCTGTAACAGTTACAGTCTTGAATATATAGAAAGAATAAGTGCCAAAAATGCAGCTGCTAAAATCACTGAAGATCTAAAACAGATGATGCAAACAATGAGAGAAAATAATTTCAAGAGTAATGAAGGATGCATTTAACTTGGCAGGACATAAACATTCAGATTAGATCTCTGTGAGTGTGTTGTCTCTATTTGCGTGTTTCTTAAGCCACCAGTGTCCATTGTGTTAGGTGGTTTTTGGGGAACCTACAGCTCTCACATCCATTTAAATAGGAAAATTCTCCATGTTGGTGAAATGACTTCTCCTATACTTCTATTGTTGTTACTGTGCACTATATACTTTATAATAAATGGCTTAAAAATAGTATGACTTACACCACAGTCTTAAAAATTCATATGGGGGGGGCCGGGTGGTGGCGCTGGAGGTAAGGTGCCTGCCTTGCCTGTGCTAGCCTAGGACGGACCGCGGTTCGATCCCCCGGTTTCCCATATGGTCCCCCAAGCCAGGAGCGACTTCTGAACGTATAGCTAGGAGTAACCCCTGAGCGTCACTGGCCCAAAAAACAAACAAACAAAAAAATTCTTTTAGGTTCAAGGCTGTAGCTAGAAGATCTTAATTTTGTTCCTATCGTGCAAACAGACCCAATATGATTTCTGGGGATAGTGACACCTGTTTGTTTTCTAAAAAATACACCTATTTTATAGTTCATATTTTGTTTTTATATAAACATTTTATCATAAATAGGCTATTAAAACACTGTACCTTCCAATTTTGAATTTCAATTTTCTATTAAATTTTCCTAAAAGCAAGAATAGAGCTCGCTTCAGCAGCACATATACTAAAATTGGAACGATACAGAGAAGATTAGCATGGCCCCTGCACAAGGATGACACACAAATTCGTGAAGAGTTCCATATTTAAAAAAATTTTTGCCAAGAATAGTAGACATATGATGAAGTGCATTTTACTATAATAAATTATCTTTCAGAAATAAGTTTCATGTAAGTTTTTGAATTGAAAGTCTCATCTTTGAAGAAGTCTCAACTCTGCTATTTTATTTATTTTATTTTTATAATCTCTCTGATTCATTTCATTCTGCACAATATTCTCCATAAAAATCCATGTATAAATAAAATTTCATTACTTCATTTTCTTATCAGCTTCATAGTATCCCACTGTGTAGTTGTACATCTGTTTTTCTAGTCACTCATCTATTCTCAGACACATGGGTTGTTTTCAGATACTGGCCATGATATACAGTGCTGCAATAAACATAGAAATGCAGAGGGGTTTTTATTGCATGGTGTTTTTTGGATTCTTAGGGTATAACCCTAGGAGTGGGATTGCTGGATAGCATGAAAGCTCAATTTCTAGTATTTTGATAATATCCATATATTTTCCCAAAAGGCTGGTGAAAAGTGGTGTACATTCCATGACTGAAACAAAACTATAAACATTATTTTTGGTTTTGGGCCACACCCTGTGATGCTTGGGGATTATTCCTTGCTATGCACTCAGAGCTCACTCCTGGCTTGGGGACCATGTAGAATGCTGGGGATCAAACCTAGGTCCATCCTGGGTCAGCCACATGCAAGGCAAACTCCCTATCACTGTGCTATTGCTCTGGCCCCAACTACATAAATTTTATAACCACGGTGCCTAAATAGAGAAATATAAAAAAAGAAAGGAAGTAAGTAAGAAAGGAACAAATAAATGGGGGAAGGAAGGAAAACAGAAGGAAGGAGGGAAGGAAGGAGGGAAGGAAGGAAGGAAGGAAAGAAGGAAGGAAGGAAGGAAGGAAGGAAGGAAGGAACGAACGAACGAACGAACGAACGAACGAACGAACGAACGAAGGAAGGAAGCAGGCAAGCTTGGGTCAGCCACGTGCAAGGAAAACGCCCTATCACTGTGCTGTTGCTCTGGCACCAACTACATACATTTTTTATAACCACGGTGCCTAAATAGAGAAATATAAAAAGAAGAAAGTAATAAAGGAACAAATAAATGGGGGAAGGAAGGAAGGATCGGTTGACATTCCCAACAGAAAGAAATAAGAGTCCTTTTCTCCCTGTATCCATGCCTGTTTTGATTGTTCTTGTTCTTTGTGATGTGTGCCAGTTTCTGTGGTGTAAGAGGTATCTAATTGTTGTTTTGAAGTTCATCACCCTGATTGTGGAGAATTTTTTTTCATCTTTTGACCATGTGTATTTCTTCTTTGAGGAAATGTGTATTCATTTCTTCTATTCTTTCTTGTTGATGGAATTAGGTTGTTGTTTTTTGTTTTTGTTTTTGTTTTTGCTAAGTTCTATCAGTAACTTGAATATCTTAGATATTTTTTCCTTATCTAATGGGTATTGGGTGAATAATTTCTCCCGTTCTGCAGGTAGACTTTAGATTTTAGTCAAGGTTTCCTTTGAAATGCAGAAGCTTCTCAGTTTAAAGTAGTAACATTTTTTTTCTTTTCTCTCATTTATTTGTCCTGTGGTGTTTCATTCTTGAAAATGTCTTTAGCCTCAATGACATGGAGTATTCTGCTTATGTTTTCCCTTATGTACCTTACATAAAATTCTTAAATCCATTTTTATTTTATTATTAAAGAGAGGTCTGAGCTCATTGATTTGCATATAGTTGACAAGTTTTCCCTTCACCACTGTTGCTCCACTTTGTATTTCTTGCCCCTTTATCAAACATTAATTGACCATGTTCCCAAATATTTTGAATATTGCTGATAGTTTATTGATCTTGTTTCTTTTTTCAAAAAATAAACTCTTGCTTTCATTGTTTTGGATTGTTTTCAGGGTGCAGTTAATTAATTTCTGCTTAAATTTCATTACTTACTTATACCTGTTTATTATTGATTCATTTTATTGGGAATTTTCCAATTTATTAAGCTGTGCTATTAAATTATTTATGTAGGCCCATTCTGAGTGCTTGCAACACTAAAACTTTTCCTCTTGAGTGTGCATTTATTCTTTTCCACGAATCTAATAATTTATGTCATCTTTCTCTTTGTTTCCAGCAATTGTTTGTTTTACTTTTTGATTTTCTCTATAGCCCACTGTATGTTCAGTATTGACATGTTTAATTTCCAGGTGTTAAATTTATTTTTCTGTGTCTATTTGTAGTTCACTTGTATTTTCATTGCATTATAAATTGAGAAGTTAGTTGGTAAAATTTATTCTTGCTTGATTTTTGTAGTATTTTCTGTGGCTCAGCCTGTGATATATCTTAGATAATGTTTCATATATATTGGAGATATTTGAGAATAATGCTTATTAATCTTCCTGAAGATTAAATATATATGTGTGTGTGCATAGACACACACGCACACACAGCCACTATTTTCCATGGTTTTCTTCAAAGCCTGTATATCCTTGTTTAGCTTTTGGACTTCTTGATTTATCAAGAGGTGACAGGGATCTATTGAAGTTTTCCACTATTATTTATTGTCTTTCATTAATTGTTTTAAATACTTTGCTGGCTCCTCTTTGGTGTATATATGTTTGAGTGTTATTTCTTCATAATATGTATTTCTTGATTATTACAAAATGCCATTCTCTCATAAATTTTTACATTAAGTTTAGTTTTATTTTAACTTTTTAATTTTAAGTTTTATCTCTCTCATAAACTTTTTAAGCCTAAAGTCTGTGTGATCTGATTCAATTAGTACAGTCACCTCAGCTTTTTTAAGGCAGTTCATTTGCTTGAATGACTGTCATCCAACATTTGACTTTGAGCCTTTGCTCTTGATTATTCAGATGCATTTCTTGCAGGCAGCAAAATGTTGGATTCAATTTTCTGTTTCGTTGTGCTACTATTTGTATCTTTTTTTTTTACTATTTGTATCTTAACTGGTGAATTTATTCTATTGATATTGTGTGATGATTTCCATGGGTCTTATTATCATCTCTTTGTGGAATATTGGTGTGTTTGTTGGGCCTGCCTTGCCTTGAAGTAGGCTTTTCAGTTCTTTTATGATTGGTTTTGATTCTGTAAAGTTTCTGAGCTGTTGTTTATCTATAAAGCTCTGTATTATTCCTTCAAACGTATATAAAAGTCTAACTGAGAGATGTATTCTTGGTGAAGCATTCATATCATTGAATTTTGTTCCTATATTCACACCACAACTGCTGTAAATCGTAGGAATGCTTCTTTGTTTGTAATTTCCCTTTTGAGTTTCCTGATTCCAGTATACTATCTTTATCAGTGGTTTTCATTATTGTGACTAGGAATTGTCTTGGGTTGCTTTTCTTTGGGCCTCATCTAGCTGCACTTTTTAGCTCTTAAAAATTTCTCAGAAATGATGTCCTTGACTGTTCATTTTTTATGAGGGGTTCTTTCCTGGGTTTCTGGACTTTGATTATTTTTATATTGTTTTATTAAATTTATCCCATATTTCTATTGTCATATATTAAATATGTTTTATCTTTTTAGTTTTCATTTATTTTAAGGTTCTTTGTTGTATGGAGATGTTGTGAAGCTCTTCTTTCAGATTACTGATTTGTCATCAGCAGCTGTTATTCTGTTGGTGAGATCTTATGGTGACTTTTTGTATTTTACCTACAAAGTTTTTCAGTCCTGATATTTCTGTTTAAAATTTTCTCATTTTCTCTCATATCCTGTTGTGTCTTTTCCACTATTCATTTGGCTCATTCCATGGTTTAAGTTCCTTAAACATTCTTCACTTGTCCTCTCTAAAGTCCATAACATAGATACTATCATGGTGGTTGATGTTAGTTGGGTTCTTTTGGAACTGTCATCTTCATTAACTAAGTGTGGTGGAGTTCTGAGTTCTTTTCCCATTATGACCTTTGCAGTGTCGTGTTGTGTCAGAACTCATAAGCTAGAAGAACTTCCAAGTCATGGGCAGGACTCTACTCACCTCGTGGCAAGTGGTCAGGCACAGGGCTCTGCCTCTTATGAATGATCAGCTGATTTCTGCTTACATCAGACCAAGACACTTAATTTTGAAATATCAAGAAATGTTGGTGACTATTGGAGCTCTAGCTTTTGTAGACAGCATGCTAAAACACATGTGAGTGTTTAAATTAATTTCCACTACATACCATTTTTAAAAGGACAGAAATAAAAGACAATTACTAGATTCATTCAACTTTTATTGAATTTTTTGTGTATTTAAACATTGATATGGGGTTTGCAAACACAGTGAACCAAACAGGAAAGTCCCTAGAAAGTTTATATTCTCAATATATAATATGTAATAGATATAGACATGTAATAGCGATGAGGTGATATGTCTATAAAATTATATAGTTAGTTCATATTTGCTGTGGAAGAAAATAAAGCATAATAGTGCAACTCAAGACTACTGAAAGTCATTGAAGGTCACTTCAAGAAAGACATGGTAGAGTCTGAAGGGATCAAGAAATGATCATATATGGCATTGGGATAATTCTATACAGGCAAAATCAACAGCATGTATAAATGTAAAAAGATATGAAGAGTTATCTTAACATAATCAAAGAATAGTTACTGAGTATGCAAATAAAGATGAAGAGTCATGTATACTCTAATAAGGAGTGTGGTATCTAAATGTAATTTAAAGTCAGATGAGAAGTCAAGATAACTTTTTTTTCCAGTTAATTTTTTTTTATTTTAACACCTTGATTACATACATAATTGTATTTGGGTTTCAGTCATGTATAGAACACCACCCATCACCAGTGCAACGTTCCCATCACCATTGTCCCAAATCTCCCTCCTCCCCAACCACCCCCCGCCTGTACTCTAGACAGGCTCTCCATTTCCCTCATAGGTTCTCATTTTTAGGACAGTTCAAAATGTAGTTATTTCTCTAACTAAGCTCACCACTTTTTGTGGTGA
>PVKC010024815.1:0-16829 GCA_004027635.1 Crocidura indochinensis | reverse complement strand
CAAGCATTAAATAGTCCAGCTCAGTTACCTAAGTATTGTTCCAATTAGTCATGTCTCTGCTCCTTAGCTCTACCCACCAAAAAATATTTTAGTAGAAGAATGGTCCTGAGAGATAAGACAGAGATCTTAATAATTGCCTTAAATGCAGCTGACTTTAGTTGCACTGACCTTAGTTCAATCACCGGTGCTGCATATAAAACCTTTAGGAGCCATACTGGAGCACAGAATGAGACATAGTTCCTGATTATTGCCAAATCACCAGCCTCTGACCACTTCCCCTCAAAAAAGAAAATAACTTGATTAAAAACAAAGGGTCTACATTTAACTCTCAAAGTATAAATAAAACACACACACCATGAGAATTTGCTAAGCTGCATGGCTCAAATAGTATATTGTATTGTCCAGAAAAAGTATCTTGAAAGTATCCTGGGTATACTGACAGCTGTAGAAAATAGTATCATACAGAAACAGCCACATTAATTTGGGGAAACGCAGGGATAGTAATTTAAACACTAAATTGGGTTACTTGTGCAAAAAGCATGTTTTCAAAATTGTTTCTGATCTCAAATAGCTAACAGTTAAAAGAAGAAAAAGAAAATGTGACATAAAAATATCTTTCCATCACCTTAACTCCCATAACAGGGTAAAACAGACTAAAAAAACTCAACTCAATCACATGCGTAGGAAAGGTTTCTTAAAATATGCTTTCTTAAAATATGCATAGGAAAGGACCTTAAAATATGCTTTTGGACCACATAACTCAAATTATCAAGCTCCATCTCTCAAATAGAGGGAGAAACAAGGGAAGGTACCAGGACCAAACAGATATATGATCAATAATAGTAAGCTAGACAAAGAGGGGACCACCTACTCCAGCAGTCTGGGGGGTGACGGTGGGGGATATGGGCTGCAGGAAGGGAACAGGGATGTGGGGAGACAAATTTGGTGATGGATATTCCCCTGATTCAATGTTAATATGTACCTAAATTACTAATATAAAAGATATGTAAGCCAATATGATCAATATAAAAATTAAAAAATATATAAGAATATATAAAAAGACAGGAATCTTTTTAAATGTTTGCTAGAGGAAGTTGATTACTAAAACAAATACAACTTCTTGATGGTAATGGATAAATTTGACTAGAGAAATAATGGAAAACCGATAGCAAAACAGGAAATATGTTCCCCCAAAATTTTCAGTTATCCTCAATTGAATAAAATGTTGTATTGGCTGCCAAAAATAACTACATAAAACACTCAGCTAGCACCAAAAAAAATATGCTTTTGGAGTGAGTATATTAAGACTTCCTTAATTATGAAAACAAATAATGTGGGGGGCGGGCGGTAGCGCTGGAGGTAAGGTGTCTGCCTTGCCTGCACTAACCTGGGACAGACCACGGTTTGATCCCCTGGTACACCATATGGTCCCCCGTGCCTGCCAGGAGCGACTTCTGAGCGAATAGCCAGGAGTAACCCCTGAGCGTCATCGGGCGTGGCCCAAAAAAACAAAAAAAGAAAAAAGAAAACAAATAATGTTTATGTTGATTATATGTGTATATATACATACACTATGGTAAGAATGAAAAATAAATTGAAGTACTCTACTCCTTTTCTTGTCTCTAATTTTAGCCTACTTCAGTTCTCTTAAGTATGGAGATGCTCTTCTTCTTTTTTTTTTTTCGGTTTTTGGGTCACACCCGGTGACGCTCAGGGGTTACTCCTGGCTATCGGCTCAGAAGTCACTCCTGGCAGGCATGGGGGACCATATGGGGGACCATATGGGGAACCAGGGGATCGAACCGCGGTTGGTCCTAGGTTAGCACAGGCAAGGCAGGCACCTTACCTCCAGCGCCACCGCCCGGCCCCCATAGATGCTCTTCTTTAAATGGGGGAGTTAATTGTCTGTGCTCTTCTCTTTTGCATCTCTATTCATGTGATATTCCTAGAGTCAATCTAAAACTTACTCTAGAGTAATTCATAGGATAATTACTGAGTGCAGAGTCTGGAATAAGCCCAGAGCATCACCAGATATGGTGCTCAAAACAAAATTAAAAAACAAAAACAAAAAAAGAAATATAATGAATTTCTGTGCTCCATAAAACAATAAATTTCAAAGTCTAGGTTTATCATGAGCAAAAAGCATTCTAAATTTTTTTTATCAGACACTCTGAAATTAGAAAGCAGATTGACACAACTTTTTATTTTAGGATACACATATCACATCACAAGCTGAAGATTTTAAATTTTCAATTCTTATAGAATCAAATGCTCAGACATGTGTATGAAAACTTTGTGTAAAGTTATGTCCCAGAAAATGAAGATATGCTTAAAACTTTCATGAAATGTGGGATTCTACAATCTGCACGCCAGCAAAACTAGAAGTGATCCTAAAAAAATATATGAAACTATAAGCACTAAGACCAAGATTCCTTCAGTTACCATTTAGCTTGATGCAGAAAAGCACAAAGTTTTCCATATAACCCAGGAAATAAATAGAAAGTAGGTAACTTGTCAAATAAAAATCCATAGGATGTGTGGTTAGTCCCCCACTCCACCATGTCATGTTTCTAACCTCTTAGGCAGTTGGGTCTGAAGATTCAGGGAAGCAGGGTAGTTGGGAAGAAATAATACCAAGTCAGTCAGTAAAAGATAATCATAGCATCTGCATTGTGCTCTCTGCCTGAGCCAACACGCCAGAACTCCTCATTCTTTATTAAAACCAATTTCCAGGGCCGGCGAGGTGGCACTAGAGGTAAGGTGTCTGCCTTGCAAGCGCTAGTCAAGAAAGGATCGTGGTTCCATCCCCGGCATCCCATATGGTCCCCTCAAGCCAGGGACGATTTCTGAGCGCTTAGCCAGGAGTAACCCCTGAGCATCAAACAGGTGTGGCCCGAAAAAAAAAAGAAAGAAAAAAAATTCCAATATCAGCAGGGGGGAAGGTTGGGAGAGAGACAAAATTACCTATCCACTAGGTTTTTCCATATCAAAGGAAGAAGCTTAAGGAAAGAGGAAATTGGGAGAACACCTTTGTTTGGAATTGATATCTGGGCATCATCTTATAATTCCGCACTGTCTTTTAAAACAAAACAAAAAAATGAGAAAAGTTACAGAATTCAGATCCCTGTTCAGGTGCTAGTTTAAAAATCAAGAGTTGTGAGATCACCCCAGGCACTGTATTTCTAAACCCCATGCAGAGAGGTCTGAGGAAGCAGGATAGTGGTAAAAAGAAAAATAATACACCAACCCAGTCAGGAAAGACAAGGAGTCAGCGGCTTTTAAGTGGCTTCTCATGGCTTCTTCCTCATGGTATTTCCAAAAACCAAGCCAAAACTCTTTATTAGATGTATACCCATCAACCAGGAGGTGGAAGGCTGAGAGTGAGACTAAAGTACCTATAAGGTGGACAATTTACATTCAAAGGAAGAGGTTTAAGGAAGGAGAAATTTGGGAGAACACTTTTGTTTGGGATTAATAGCTGGGTTTCATCTTACATTTCCACCCTTTCTGTTTAAAACAAAACAAAAAATGAGAAAAGTTATAAGTTTTGTTCTACTTTTCTCTGCCAGAGGTGGGAATCCTAGATCAAAACTTATAAAAGTGGAAGTTATTTTGCATAGGCACAATTAAAAGTTGACTGTAATTGCATCAAAGTTTAAATTGTATACAGCATTGTCTAATTAACCAGCTTTTACCATATCTTTCCATATTTTATACATGTCACAAATCTTTCATAGACTTCTCTGAATATAAACATTAGAATCTTTCTGCACATACACTTAACTTGAAAATTCTTAAACATTCTTAAACCAAGTACTGTCACTGAGTCTAAAGCATCCAAGTACCTTTCATACACTTCCTTAAGAAATCAAAAGGAGGGGCCTGGGAGATAGCATGGAGGTAAGGCGTTTGCCTTTCATGCAAAAGGACATCAGTTTGAATCCCGGTGCCTCATATGATCCCCCGTGCCTACCAGGAGCAATTTCTGAGCATGGAGCCAGGAGTAACCCCTGAGCACTGCCGGGTGTGACCCCCCAAAAAAAAAAGAAATCAAAAGGACATTTCTGAAGATATATATATACAATCTGAAAGTAAATCTGCTAAAACAGTCTTATAATGAGCAATATAATAAGAGTCTAAGTATCCAAGTTCCTTTTCTATCAGCTTCTGTGGACAAAGACATTAGAACATTCTTGCTGACATAAATTGAGTATCAATTGCTAAATAATATACATAATCTTACATCAAAGAAATTGGGAAACTTTCACTAGGATAGCTGAGAACTTTTAAAATCTAACATTATTCATTTTACCCAAACTGTGGAAAATAATATTAAACAACTAACGGTGGATACAAAATTTTTTTTGGTTTTTGGTCTACACCCTGCGGCACTCATAGTAACTCCTGGATATGCACTCAGAAATCGCTCTTGGCTTAAGGGACCATATGGGACACTAGGGATTGAATCCAAGTCCATCCTGGGTTAGACACGTGCAAGGCAAATGCCCTACTGCTGTGCTATCGCTCTGGCCCCTGAACTTTCTGGTTCCAGTGGGACATAGGCAAAAACAGTAGCTCTAAAATCTAATATAGATAAAACACACAGTTTAACCAGCAATATTAAGAACTATGCAAATAAGATTAATACATTAACCTAGAGAAAGTTACAAGTGGTACTGAAAGTAGCTTCTCCTCTATTCAGCTTCTGCTGGGCTTGTATCCTCCATCTTCTCCATCCTTTCCTTCCTTATTCTGCTTAGGTTGCCTGGGATGCAAAGGCCTTTATTTAGTTCCTGAGTCAGAATCTAGGTGGGTAAACCAGCTCAACTTCCTGCTGTTGGTCCCCCATCAAATAGAGTTTTCAGTGGCTCAATAAACTACTGCAGATAGGAATGCCGAGGTCCTCACAGAAAGCACCTTTGGTAAAAGAAAGGTGGTTCACATCAACTCCGGGATGCTGCTCAAAGTCTTCAGTTCTCTTCCCTTCAGTGCCTACTTCTGTCCCACCTGAGGGAACTTCTGCTACATTCAGAACAGGTGCCATGTATAGCAATGTTCTAGTGATGGGCTCTGCACACTCAGTTCAGCTAAAGGAGGCCATCAGTGTGATTAGCCACCAGCAGCAGGTCAAGGCACTCACATCAATGGGTGTCTTCTCCAGCGCTTGGGTCCTGGGTCATTGTTTGAGCATCAGTTGCAAAATAAAAATCCATGGATTTTGAGATCACAATAGCTGAGTTTGAAGTTTATGACCTTATAGCAAAATATGTAGTGATCCAAGTCTAAAACTGAAAAGTGAAACTAATATGAGTCATTTTTGTTACCAACAGCCACTATCAGCCAAAAAATATTTTAGGAAGTTCCTTGATACAATATAGCAATAACTGTTATTAGTCACTAAGTATCTCAGATTAGCTATACTAACATTTCAAGTGATGCATATAAAATTTGAAGATCTTTTGTCCTCTTCATCATCAAGGAATATATGGCTTTTTTCGTCCATGTAATCAAATGCCAACAGGAAAAAGAATGAGGAATTAAAGTATGTATGGAATTTATTTAAAAGACAATTCATTTACTAGCTTAGATTGAATTACAAATTTGAGTCAAATTTTTCGTTGTTTTCTCCATATATCTTTTTGGTTTGTGCTTTGAGGTCATACCTGGCAATACTTAGAGTGTGCTCTTGGCTCTTATCACAGTGATCACTTCTGAAAGTGCTGACAGGGGGCAGGGAGGTGGCACTGAAGGTAAGGTGCCTGCCTTGCCTGCGCTAGCCTTGGACAGACCGCAGTTCGATCCCCCAGCTCCCATATGGTTCCCCAAGCCAGGAGCGACTTCTGAGTGCATAGTCAGGAGTAACCCCTGAGCATCACTGGGTGTGGCCCAAGAACCCCCCAAAAAACAAAACAAAACAAAACTGAAACTGCTGACAGACTAGAAACAGTGCCTGAAATTGAAGTTGAATAGACCATATACAAAGCAAGCTTTCTACCTGCTGTAATTTCTCCCTGGTTCTCATAAACAGATAGATTGGTATGTAAAAGTTTATTAGGAAAGTTCAATTATTTAACTAAATAATTAAATGTAATACATTTGTTTTGCCCTTTTCAGTAGAACTAAACTTACCATATAATAAACTGGAAATATTAAGTTTTGAGGATGTCTTATCTTGAATAATATTAATATCAATCCTAAAACATCTTTTAATTCTTAATTATCCAAACTTACCCATCTCTAAGACTACTTAAGATTGATATGATATTATTCAGGTATACCTTTTGACAAATTATATCAGGTAATTCAGTTTGGAAAACATTATTTTCTTTGAATGCTATTTTCTTAACATTTTAAATGTTGAGTAGAAGTTCACCTATCAAAGATAATAAACTTTCTTTATCTCAAAATTTTCTAGAATATTGGTGGGCAGTCTCAAAATACATAAAAATTTATTATATTAAACTACCTTTTCTCACTCAAATTGTATCTAATTACAAATACACCATCTAATAAATTCTTTTGATAATAAATAATTTCATTTCCCTGAGATTTAATTCATAATGTTCTTGTTTCTCTCCATCTTTCTCTCTCTTGCCTTTACCCTGACTTCCATTATTGGTATTATTTCTATTTTTATAATTTGGTCCTCTTTTATATTTTGATGATATCAGCTTCCTTCCAAAAGTAACCAGAGCACACTTTGACTTCCATTTTTAGCTGTGACTTCAAAAGAAATTTTTATGATCAGAAGGGAAAACCATATAAACTCATGCATTCTAATAATTCTTAATATTGAGAGTATTATTTAATAATATAAAGAAGCAAAGTTTCTTCAAAGATTTATAGTTTTCTGAGTAGTTGCATTTTTATTAAAAGTACATATTAATATTCCTAGTCCAAAATTGGCCTTACAGAGGTATAAACAAAAGCTTTGTAAGCATGTAGTCATTTTTCAAAGTAATGGTACCTTTTGAAGTTGTACTGCAAATACCTAATAGAAAGAAAAACTGAATCAAGAAGTGACAAGTACAGAAATGCCACAGAAGCAATTACTTAGTACACTCTTTACAGAGAAGTTAACAGAATTTCACTTATAATTTTTTACTCTTCCACATTTATATTTTTACTTTTATTCTGAACTATTAATATTTATTTACTATAGTTATTTTTAAGATAAAATTCAAAACAAGGGGCCCGGGAGGTAGCATGGAGGTAAGGCGTTTGCCTTTCATGCAAACATCGGTTCGAATCCCAGTGCCCCATATGGTCCCCCGTGCCTGCAAGGAACAATTTCTGAGCATGGAGCCAGGAGTAACCCCTGAGCACTGCCGGGTGTGACCCAAAAACCAAAAAAAAAAAAATTCAAAACAAGAAGCATACCTAGTTTCAAATAAAAAGTAATTTATAAGAATTAGGGCTGGGACGGTGGCGCTAGAAGTAAGGTGTCTGCCTTGCAAGCGCTAGCGTCAGACAGACCGCAGTTCGATCCCCCTATGTCCCATATGATCCCCCCAAGCCAGGAGTGGTTTTTGAGCACATAGCCAGGAGTAACCCCTGAGTGTCAAACAGGTGTGGCCCAAAAACCAAAAAAGGGGGGAGCAGGCGGTGGCACTAGAGGTAAGGTGCCTGCCTTGCCTGTGCTAGCCTAGGACGGACCGCGGTTCGATCCCTCGGCATCCCATATGGTTCCCCAAACCAGGAGTGATTTCTAAGCGTCAAATGGATGTGTCCCAAAAAAAAAGAAAAAAAAAAACAAGAATTTGGATCATTAATAACATTGACAAAGAAAAATATAAGCACTTCAGTATTCCTGAGGAATAAGCATGATTTAGATTCCCAGGGAGAGAGTTTCAGATTGGAGATATTACTCCTATTCTTTGACTGAGTTTCTATTCCATGATAGTGGAATCTATCTAGAAACAAGGCCTGCTGTTAGAATAGGCCATTCCCAATCCAAGACCAGTGCTAATGGTCTCATGTTTACTACTCTATCCACCATGCTCAAGTTCACTTCCTACCATGCTCTAAATAAGCAGTTCTAAACTAGGATATTGGATGGCATTCTAAGGGAAACACTGGTGAAAATAATGTAAAGTTTTAAATGCAAATTTACATGATTAAATAATGTAAATAATGTAAATGGAGTCCCACAGCACAGATTAGAGAGTAAATCCCTAGGATGAGGGATCTACAAGAATGAAAACAAGATCTAAAGAGGGTTAGAAAACACTAAATTGAACCAATTCCTCACTTATCCCTACATACACTTCCACCTTTTCTTAGAGTTGGACCCTATGCTCTATGCAAGGCCTATAACTAAATTGTCTTAATAAAAAAAAACACACCAAATATGTATTAATTAGAACTATTGATAGTTTATTTCATAAGAAATTAGATGCAGCAAAAATTTATCAACCAAGTAATTTGTCACACATAGATCATTCAACTGAATGCAGTAGATCAAAGGATCAAGATAATATCATAGTTTTAGTACTTTGGGTAATTATTTCATCTTTGATTCTAACATTTTTGGGTAGTAGCTTTATTATCTGTCAATTGGGAAAATTAAACTTTCCCTTTAAGTCTTCAAAACATTGAATATCAATGTGGCAATAAAGTAGGTAAAATACAAGTCAGAAGATATAGTTCTGTCTAATTTGATTTCTAAATCTGAAGCAATGTGCTTGAAAATAGACTTGGCTGAATGGTAATAATAAAGATATATTAGTGCCATAATTCCAGGAATCGGTGACCATACCAGAGTTGATAAAAGGTGAATTACCATAGTGATAAAGTTAAGGATTTTAAAAATAAGTTTAGTATTGATGGTGCAAGTAAACACTAAACATAATCATATAGAAAGAAGTACACTGCTAAGGCAGATATAAAAGAAGGTACAAAAAAAAAAGAAAAAAGGAGGACTAGAGATAGTGTAGTGGGTAGAGTGCTTGTTTTATATTCAACTCAAACAGATTCAATTCCTATAATCTCATATTATACCCCAAGACCTTCCAGGAGCTATCACCAAGTGTGCTGCCAAGTAACATATATGTGTTTTATATACATGTAACATATATGTTATATGTAACATATGTAAGACACATATATAGCATATATAAAGGCACTATAATAAAGAAGGGTATTGGAGTGGCACTATCTAAACCCAGTTTCATAATTATATGTAATAAAGAGTTAATGTTTTTAGCCATCTTAATTCTGGTAACTTGTCACAGCAATTTCAATAAACCAAGACAGATTTCTTGAGAGTTATTATGGAAGGTTTGATCTGTGATTAAGATTCATTAGATTAATCGACAGTGTCCTTGAAACATGTTTTACTCGGGAGACAAGAGCAGAATCTCCATGACAAAAACATTTAGCCCACTCTAGTTTCTCCCTAGTATTATATCTATTTCTACACACACCTACTCAGTCTATGTTTTATTCAAAATGGCAACTGTTATTAATTATTTACAGTGGCTTAGCATTTGAAGATGCCTGAAAAAGCAAAATGGAATCTTGGAGATTTTAGAAAAAAAAGTCTCAGAAATTATTAGTTTAGTGTTATCAAGTTCTAATTCAGACTGCAATAGTAATTTATACTGTACAAGTTTTAAGAATTAAAAATAAAATATTTTCTCAGTTTCTAATATAAAGTTTCATATGCTAGTGATAGTAAATCTCTTACTCTTTTTTCCTAGAAGTTCCTAAAAAAACCCTTTTGAATAAATAACAATATTAATCTATCATAAGATTTATTATTTATAATTTGTCCTTATCATGAATTGGTTCATTTTATTTTTTAATATTTATATTGTTTATATAATACCTTTCTTAAATGGTGGCCTAAACTTAAATAAACTTAAATAGGCAAATAAAAGAGAAAATATTCCAGCGGAATATGTTTCAGAATGCAACATATAGTTCAGGAATAAACAGATTGGTTGTTCTCAGCAGAAAGAACTGCACAAAAACATTTATATACAAATGTGCATGGAGAAAGTTGCTTCCAAGAAAAGACATCAGAATTACATAGATTGTTTCTTTTCCAGAAGTTGTTAGCCTTAAATTGATTATTACATTAATAAACTCAGTTATTCATCTCTGGATAATTCCCAACTCACCCCACCTTAAAGTAATTTTTCTTAATGTATTTGACATAGTATCCATTTTGAAAAGAATTTAAACTTCCTAGAAATAAAAAAAAATTGTCTTCAGAACATATTAGATATGAATTATTTTTCAATTAGTTAGCTTATATTTGATTTGAGTTTGGAAGAAGAGGGCAATTTTCACCAATATAATCTTATTAATCTCCAAGTTATCTATCTGAGAAAGCAAAAATCAATGAATTAAGCTATTTGTTTCTGTTCAGTGAATTCTTGTGTCATTCTTCTTGCTGTTTAATGAACAGTTTCTCCAAATCCACCGAGCAATTGAAGTGTTTATTTCAGCAAATAATATATTTGCAGAAGCACACATCATTATGGAAGTCTGTCTTGAGAATTTCTTTTCTGACATATTATGGCTTCTTATTTCACTGTGCAAAGAAAGGTCATAATAAAGCATATTTGTACTTTATCTTATTTTATACTTTTCAGTTCTCCTTCACAAATAATCAAATACTAGAATCTAGCAAAAAAAAAAGTACAAGTTTTAATGAAATTTTCCAAACATTAATTTTCTTTTTATTTTAAAATAGTTTGTTGCTTACCATTGAATTATATACTACATATTTTAAAAACATAAGGAAGAGATGCATTTCCACAAATTGCATACTTTCGTGTTAACAGTGTCTAAATCAAGAAACAAACCTTGAGGGGCCGGGCGGTGGCACTGGAGGTTAGGTGCCTGCCTTGCCTGAGCTAGCTTAGGACGAACCTCGGTTCGATCCCCCGGTTCCCATATGGTCCCCCAGGCCAGGAGCGACTTCTGAGCGCATAGCCAGAAGTAACCCCTGAGCACTGCTGGGTGTGGCCCAAAAAACCAAAAAAAAAAAAAAGAAACAAACCTTGGGGTTAGGGGGAGGGAAAAAAAAAAAAGAAACAAACCTTGGATATAATTCTAGAAGATTCCTCTGGTCTCCGCTCCAAATTTTCACCTGTCAGCTCATTACTGTTCTTATTTCTATCAACATATATACATATATATACCTATAGCATATATAGAGTGTTGTATTAATAATTAAAATTAATAGACTGATAGCATATACCTTTGGAGCAGTATTTCTTTAATTCAACATTATTACTGACTCATGTTGTGTGCTCTCATAGATCATTCTTTCTCATTCTAAAGATAGTATTCCATTGTGTGACTATAGCAGTATTTACTATTTCATTATCAGACTGATCAAAATTCAGGCAACTAGATATTGAGGACAATTATAATAATGCTTTGATAAGCAGGTTTGTATATCTTGTTTGTTTTTCAGTCAATCAGGGTCTGTTCTCAAGGATCCCTGTAAGTGCCCTGGGAGTCCTGTGTGGTGCTGAAGATTCATCTTACATTGACAATCCAACAGATTTCTTTGTTTATTTCTTCACATATTTTTCTCTTCATATTACATATGTGTAAAATTAGATTGTTTGTTGCTCTATGGCTTCTTTCAATAAGTATATAGCCTCTGCAATAATCCATATTGAGGAAAATGTCAGTTTATGTTTATGGCTGAATAATTCTATTGTGCCTGTATATTTTCTTTAACCATTCATCAGACAATGGGTACTTAAGGTTTTCCCAGTTTTTGATTATTCTAAACAATGATAAACTATAAACAAATGTGATTACATCTCTTTAAATTATATATGGTGTACAGATCTTTAAATAAATGGAGTTGGTTCATTCAAAACCTGAGAGTATGTGGTTCCCTACTACTGTTAGGAGCAAGTCCTGAGCATGATACCCAAGTATCTTGAGTAGCTTATCCCTGCCATGTGCTTTGACACATGGGAGCCATTTTGAACTTCCTGATTTTGTGGCTTGTGAGAATCTCATGCAACCAGGACATTAATCTTGAGTTTCATAGATACCATGACATTACCAGCAACTATCACATCTTTCAGTGTGTATACCTTTTGCTTTCACTCTTTCTTACCTATTAAAATGTCTATTTCTTTCCTCTATTTTCAATTATATACATTTATTTTTTCAAACTGGCATTTAGTTAAAGTTGTATTAATCTTAACAGAGTAAGTTAAATTAACATTAACTTAATATCTCTTATATGTTAGACATATTGATATTTTTTTCCCTAAAATAGCTTCTCTAATTTTCAGACTTCAACTACCCCTAAAGAAAGTCACCTTTTGGTTCTATATCTGTAGAGTAGCAAGAGAAAATAAGAGAGCACGTTTGGGTTTGAAACAGGTTTTGAGCCTGAGGTACTACCTTGGTTATTATTATTTTCTAAAGGCTATGGATATGTTGAGAATCTGAAAAGATTAAAGGTTTTCTCTTAAAATATGCACTTCTAGTTCTGTGGGCAGGGCACTTACTTTGTACATAGTAGACCCAGCTCAATATCCAGCACCACATATGATTACCAAGCACTGCAAGATATGATCTCTGGGTACAGAATTAGGTCGAAGTATGCTGTAAGAACTGCCAGGTGTGCCCACCTACAAAGAAAGAACAATATACACACTTAAATAATTGTACAACTTTGAAATCCCTAGGCCATAAGACCACAGGCTGAGAAATTTTCCACGAGAGAAACAAAAATAAAACAATTTATAGATTATGAGGATGTTTTCATGATTTTTTCTGATGTTAAATTTCATAATAGAAGCTACTTCTCTGAGGGTAATTATGTAAATGTTTTGAACATGAATAAATTATTCCAATGTAAAAATATACCTAAATTGATACAAAAACAGTTTAGCATTTGGTAGAGGAAAATTTATTAGACTAAAATAATCTTCAAAAGAAGACTCTTTAGGAATAGACATTTCCTACAACTAGATAATGAAACTCACAACAGTTCCTCTTAGTTCTATATTCCCAGTTTTCTTCAACTACAAAATCGAAGCATAATTGCTTTTGTGTAATTATAAAGGAACAGCGGTTTTTCCATTCTTTAAGAAATTAAATGTATTATACCAATTTGTAACAAACCCTACCAAGCTGTTTTGACATTTAGAAATTCCTATTGCCAAGCTTGGCTGGGTCCTATTTGAGCTCAGAAACACACAAAACTTCCCACATCTAAACAATTAGAGGAAAATGAAGCCTAAATGTAGTGTCACAGATTCCAGCTGCATGTTACAATGAACTGCAACTTCAGTACATCATGCTCAAACCTCTTCTCAACCTGAAACCTGCTGTTTTTATTTCTTCTCAGTGCTCTACAGATGTTAGCACTGTCAGTCCTGAGTTTAGCTGGTAGGGGCATTTTTTGGCTCATCAAATGAAAATCAGGCTCTAGGAAATAACTCCCTGCTTAGATGTGACACAAAAGAGCCAGTGAATTGATCTCCTTGAGCTACTGATTTTTTTTCAAATGTTCAAGTTGTCTTCAATGGTCAAGATAAAAAGATAAAACAAAAAAGTGTTTTCCAGTAGTCTAAAAATTTCACAGCTTGAAACTATTAAATCAATCTTGTGACAGAGAATATGTCCATAACTCATACACAATAAGACAAAATAAGGCAATCCCTACTTCCCTAGTAATTTTCATACCACATATTAAAATCCTGGAGTTATCAGAGGTAAAAGAGATTCAATTGCATATTGAATTGGTTCTTCTGCAAGTAAGACTTTGTAAATATCTTTGTTTGCAAAGGGCATCACTGGTTTGTAAAATAATTAGAGATTAAGAAAGAAGTTAAAACATAAAATAATTTGTTATAACATAATGTGACTCATGTGGTAGAACTTTCTATGATGTTTATGATCCTGAGTTATGTCCCTGGCACCTCAAATTACCCTGGAAATTAATGATAAAACGAAATAATTTTAAACATATCAAGAAAATACTGCTAATTATACTATTGTTCTCTTATTATCAATTAGGTTTTACCATGATCAGTTATTCTATTATTCACTCTATCACTCTGAACTCCACTATAACCTTGTATATTTTACAATTATTTTGGTTTGAGGACTATACCCAGCAGTGCTCAGGGTTTTACTTCTGGCTCTGTGCTCAAGAATTACTCTTAGTGGAGGGGGAACCAATCGTGGAGGCCAAAATAAAAGTAGAACAACAGTATGCAAGGCAAGCACCTTAACCACTGTACTATCTCTCTGATATCAAAATTGTAACTTTAAACTAATGACAGCCTAAACAGGCTGTTAACACAAACCTGGCACTATTTTTCCTTAGTCAATATTGAACAAATACTGTTATGCTATTTCTATTGGTCAATTGCTACTTCTTCTATGTCTTTCACTTTTAAAATCCTCTTCTTTTTAGTAAATTATATATTTAGTTATTTTAAAGAGAATATGTAATCAATAGGAAGAACTATTATATTCTCCAGTACCAATCACCAACAATTGCACTCATATTTGTCTTCACTTTTATATATCGATTGAAAGATAGTCTCTCAATGTCAATAAAAGATTTAACCACTGCTTTTCCGTGCAAGAACTTGCTTTCACAGCTGAACATCTTTTTATAGTACAATATATACCACTTTTGATGAAACACTTTTCATAACAATACACACATTTTAATCTAAAAGCAAATAAACTGTCTCCATCTCCAATGTTTATTTGGGCATCTTAATTATCAATCATATTATCACCTTAATTGTACATACCATAACGTATAGTGCTCTTGATAAAAGAAATCGAGGTATACAATGTTCTACTTGCATACCAACACTAATGTCAGCATCCTTCCATGATGTCTCAAAGTTCCCTCAAACACCACAACCCTACCCCCTAGAATAATTTTAATTATGATAGTTAGGGTCACATGTTCATAACAAAGTTCATGTTTATGGTTGTGATGTACACTGTTACCTCACCACCTGAATGATGTACACTATTCGCACCACCTGCACGTCTAAGCCCCTTGATAAATGTTTTTATGTGGCATCCAGTCTACTTTCATTGGTCCCTGCTATTTACTCCTCCATTACTTGATATACTCATGTCTATAATCCAGATACATAGGATTGTCATTCTTTGATGTGCTTTGCTATGTCCTGTCTTATTTCTCTATATGCCATGCTTGTGTGAGATCATCAGGTACTTAACTTTCTCCCATGTATTTTGCTTAACATGGTACCCCACCAGGTTCCATCTAATTTGCTATACTGCACAATTTCATTGTTTCTTAAAGTTGCATAATATTCATTTTTGTACAGATACCATCATTTCTTTATCCATCAAGCTGTTGTTGAACATTTGGATGTTTCCATACCTTGTAGACTGCACAACAATAAATATAGATAGACAGATATCTTTTCAAGTCAATGTTTCTGTGTTTGGGGATTGATTTTAAGAAGTGGAATCATCAAGGGGCCTGTGAGGTGACACTAGAAGTAAGGTGTCTGCCTTACAAGCGCTAGCCAAGGAAAAACCGAGGTTCGATCCCCGGCATCCTATATGGTTCCCCCAACCCAGAGGCAATTTCTGAGCGCTTAGCCAGGAGTAACCCCTGAGCATCAAATGGGTGTGGCCCAAAAACAAACAAAAAAAACGTGGAATCACTGGGTCATGTAGAATATCTATCATTACTTTTTTGAGATATCTCCATTTCTGTTTTCTATAAAGGCTCAACCAATGATATTCCCAATAACAGTGAATGACAATTTTCATCAAAAAGTGTAATAGTGTATTGTTTCCAGTATTTTAATATATGCTATTCTAATTGGCAATAGGTTTTTAATTGTTTTGATTTAGATCACCCTGTTAGTAAGTCATTATGAATACTTTTTCACTTACCTGTTGCACCATATGTCCTCTCTCCATAGTTTGATGGGATAGTAGTTAATTTTATGCTGAGCTTTGTGAGATCTATATATTCTAGACATCTGACCTTTATCTGATGCATCATATAATTTTTCTCTCACTTGGTAGGCATAATACCACACCTCTGAGGTGCATATACTAAAGAGTAATGCCTACATTTTCTTTAATGAATTCTGCTCTAATCTCAGCTTTGTATTCATTTATTAAAGAATTATATTCATTCTTATAAACAATAACTATGACTGTTAGTGCAGAATATATTTCCTCTACACCTACTATACAAAATAAAACTTCATCTTCAACACTGCACAAAAATTTATGGTCACCAGATATTTCTCGTTCTCAAACTTAGGTTTACTTGTGTCATTTTATCTTGCACCAATATGTAACTTAATTTTTTTTTTAGAAAAGTAGACTTTTTTCTTCTTTACATTGAATTCTTCAAATGACCTTCTAGACAGCATAGCACACTGTCCTGATTATATTATTGCTTTAGTAATTGTTTCTTTGCAGTTTTCTGCACTTTCCCCAGAATTTACCTATCAACTTTCATCTCTTTCTATTGGTGATCACACATCCAGCAGTGTCCCAAGTTTACTCTATACTCAGAACTACTCTATGGTCATATGGGATAACAGAAACTGAATTTGTCTAACATGCAAGGAGTCCTACCCATTATACAAACTCTCTGGCCCCAACTTTAATATCTTTCTAATCTATTTTGCAATCTCTTTCTAATCATCTATCCCTTTGTGCTCTTAACCACTGCAATGGTTTTTTTTTATTATTATTTTTGATTTTTTTTAATTTAAACATTTTGATTACATATGTCTTTGTGATTAGGTTTCAGTCATGTGAAGAACACCCCCTTCACCAGTGCAACATTCCCACCACCAATGTCACAAGTC
>PVKC010024814.1:0-16764 GCA_004027635.1 Crocidura indochinensis | reverse complement strand
TTGGGGGTTGGGGACATTTTAGAAGGGCTTTCTACTCTTGTTATTTGAGACAATATTGTGGAAATCAGGCATAAGAACTAAAGGATATGAGGGAATGGGCAGAAATGTGTCAAAAACAAGCTGTCTAGTACTTGCAGAGTTTTAACAATCAGTGCAGTCTAGAATCCTATCAGAAGTAAATATAAGCAATACTTTGTGTCATTTCAGAGGCATTTAGCAACCATGTCAGTCTGTAAAAAAAAAGTCTCTTCTCCATAGAGGCTGGCTGGGGAAGGACAGGAGGTAAACTAGGGCATTGATGGCAGGGAATATACACTGGCAAAGAAATGGGTGTTGGAACATTGATTGAAACTCAATCATAAGCAGTTTTGCAGCTTTGTAACAGTGATTCAATTGAAAAGTTTATTAATTAAAAATTATATCTTCTCTAAGAGCTTATCTTTCCCTTATATTCTGTTAAATGTGTCTAGCATGGTGTTAAAGAGTTCAACTATTTTGTAGCAAACATCTGAACAGGATATAGCCTTATAATTGGATATCACATCTAAGATACTGGAGATGTTTTTTGATAAAATATGCTTTGGTGGATTCTAATGTTAGGATTTATCTAATATTAAGATTACGATTGAGCTAGGATTAGGATTTGTTATGTCACGTGAGATTTTTCTTCCAGAGATTGTCTAGTCTTGAAAAAATTTCATGATGATGATTAGCAGAATTCAGAGTCTGCAATGAAATAATAGTGTCAGAGTGATAGTACAGTGGTTGGTGTTCCTATATTGCATGTGACCAACATTGGTTCAATCTCCCAAGCACTATCTGAGCACAGATCCAGGCATAAGCCTGAGCATTGCCAGGTGTACCCCACCAAAAAATAAAAATAAAATGAAATATAACTAAAGATGTGTGTGGATGATATATATTTTATATTTGTAGAATGATTATGATTAATAATATTTTATCTTTGTATATATTATGTATATATTGCACATATGTGCTAAAGATGAAACTGGATGCCTATTTTGTATCCTCCTTGCTAGTTAGCCAGGAAACACATAACATACTCAATAATGATGGAGACAAAAAAATTGTATGCTACATATCATAATAATATTATAAGATTATAAGTGTGTCCTAGTGGCAGATGGTATGCCTTGTATGCATGAGGCCTTCAGAATCAGTCATCATAATATTATAATAATATAATAGCACCAATAATAGTAAGAACAGTCATGTTACTACCAAAATGTAGCAGAGATATATGACTTAAGTTTCCAAATGAGACATAGGTCTCCTTCAGGCTATTAACTTGCCCAAGAACCTTGGAGACCACTTGGACTTTCAGTTTTTGCTTCAGGATTTTAACCTGAATTCTTAACTTCTTTTTTTTCAAAAGGCAGTATTTTTGATAACTTTAGTACTGATATAGAATATATTAATATCTCTGTGTGATAATTCCATTATTAATGTTTCAAAGTCATAATGATTTTGATTATGAAAGAACTAGACTTTTTAGGCAACTACATGCATACATATATGCACATATGTGTGTATGTATATATTTGGTTTGGAGGATCACACCTAGAGGTTCTCAGGGTTTACTTCTGACTCCGCACTCAGGAATCAGCCCTTGAAGTGCTTGGGTGATCAATAGATGTCTGGGAATGAACCCAGGTCAACACTTTCAAGGACACATTATCTCTCCAACTGCACAATCATAATATTTGAAGCAATATCAATATCAATATTAATATCATAATATTTGAAGTACAGCTAGAAGTACTATATAATTTCTGCAAATCTAATTCACCACAATCTATTGGTGAAGGATGTAGGATTGTCAATGGGCTTCTCAAATGATTAGAATTCATGGTTCCAGATTCTAGTTCAGTGAGACCAGAAACCAGGAGTCACTTTTTCACTGTTTATTCCCAAGCTTATTCTTGTAAGTAAATGATTCAATAAATGTTTATTGAGTGAGTGAGTGAGTGAGTGAGTGAGTGAAAATCAGTTCTAAGCTCAAGGATAATTATTGATATGATTGATGAATTAATCTTCACATCTGATATAGTCTGGAATTAAAATTATCTGATGAGACAGGGTAGAGAAAAAGCTAAGTACCCAAAGGAAATGTTCACTCCTTTAATCTACCTTGCTTTGGGGGATTTCAGGTCTTCTTGGCCCTGCCAAGAGAGATGCATGGCTGCAGTTACGGGCAGAAATTGAAGGTCTCACAGATTCCTGGCTAACGAATGCACTTAAATCTTTATCTATCATTAGTAAAAGGTAAGTAGTATTGCTGCAGCTTTTATTTTTATAGTAGTAAAGATGTAGATCTAATAATTTAGCATATAAAAATGTTTCATGATTTTTAACCTAACATTTTTATGTCAAGTGATTTCCAATGTGGTGGTATGGGGGTAGAGGTTGCTACTTGTCAAAATATCCAGATGCTTTTATCTAACTTCTCTCATTGTAACTACTAGTCATTTCTAACATAAGATCATTTTATTTCTAAATAATAAAGAAAACATTCTATTGTGGGTAAAATACAGGAAATAATAGCAAAAATGAAAGGCTACAATGTTTATATTACAAGCGGATGTTTTATGTCTTTGGAGCAATTACAAATTCCTTACATAATTTAAAGATATCAAAAACACAGAGAAAGCTTCTGAATTAATAATGACCTTTATATTGTTTGATTTAATAAGTGAAATGATGACTTATTATCAATAATAGAATTGGATGGTCATAAATAGTTGAACATTGTGTGTTATAAATATGTTTATAAAATACTATATATCATGAAAAATTATATCTGGTGGCATATAGCTGAATTCAGTATTTGCTGAGAAGGAAAGCATCACGATTTATTGTTTCTCAAGAAATATCCCAGATTAAAACAAAAAACAAGTTACATAATGTTTACATATACTACTTCTACAGTATATAGAGTTTGCTGTCCTTTACTTGGGCTATTTAAGTTTAATATCATTTAACACTTTGAGGTACAAGTCATTTCTCACTGAAGATTCAAATATTATGAAACTTTTCAATTATTTAGACCTGTTGCTAGAAAGCCCTGAGTACTTTAGGTATGCAGCCCACAACAAAAGAAAATCTATCTTTAGTATTAAGAAATAAAACACTGGTCCTGGAGAGATAGTACAACAGGTAAGGCTATCACCTGAAACAGTCAACTTATATCTGATTCCTAGAACCACATATGTTCCCTGAGTTCCTCCAGGGATGATCCCCAAGTACAGAGCTTACAGAGTCAGAAATAAGTTCTAAGCACACCATAAGGGGTGATTGAAATACCAAAAAAAAAAAAAGAAAAAAAATGAAATTATTTATGTGGCTAAAGTTAATGAAAAATATTCTACATTATACAAACACATGATCAATTAGCTTTCATACTTTATGTTTTGCTGGGGGAAAGGAAATAATAGATACTATATCATAAATGCATATATTTATGATATAATAAGCAACAAATATTTATAAAATCATATAAATATATAGGATGATAATAATGATAAAAATATACACAGACACTCAAAGAGTAAATGTGCAAATTAAAGTAGTTAACCACCTTTAAATCCTTTAAATGATTTAGCTATTGATACATTTTATTCCTTTCATTTTTTTTGTGGGGGCCACACCAGGTGTCCCTCAGGGGCTACTCCTGGCTATGTGCTCAGAAATCACTCCTGGCTTGGGAGACCATATGGGTTGCCAGGGGATTGAACTGTGGTCCATCCTAGGCTAGCACAGCCTAGGCCTTATAGCTTGCACCACTGCTCCAGCCCCAATTTTTCTATATTTTATCAATTTTATATTAGAACTATAAAAATAAACCTGTGAGGTATCAGACCTGACTTTATGAAAGTGAGCCTGAGCCCAGAGAGCACAACTGACTATGACTATATTAAAAGAAAAATGGTGCAACTCAGATTCTCATATAGTTTTGTGAAAGTAGATTCTAAACCACATTTATTAATTATTTATGCTTTAAAATTTTATTCAGTTTTATTTAGCCTTGTTGTAATTTGTAATATTCATCTGTATGTGACACTGAATAATCTTCCTTTGACAAAATACATTGTAAAAGCCTGGTAAATTATTTTACATATTACTTTTAAGTCTGGCATTATTTGAGGAGAGCCTGTCTGCTAAAACACAAGTTCATGGGTATATTTATTTCATCATCAGTAAGGTTAATGAACATATTGATAATAGTTATATTAATTAGTAGTTATTAAAATAACTCCTATCTTTGGGGCCGGCGAGGTGGCACTAGAGGTAAGGTGTCTGCCTTGCAAGCACTACCCAAGGAAGGACTGTGGTTCGATTCCCCGACCTCCCATATGGTCCCCCCAAAACCAGGGGCTATTTCTGAGCGTTTATCCAGGAGTAACCCCCGAGCATCAAACAGTTGTGGCTAGAAAAACTAAAAAAGTAAATAAATAAATAAATAAATAACTTCTACCTTTAAATGCCAGTGTATTTGTATTCTATATAGCTTAATAGCCCATCATTTGCTTTAGAAGTCATAGTCCCTATCATAAAGTGTTGATGATGCTGATTTAGAAATAAAAATGTTTTAAAAGGCTATACACGCAAAAGTTTTTATTGTTTTTAAATAAATTATATATTTTATCTACACATGATACAAAAAGAAAAATTACCTTTAAATGTACAGGAAGCTAAATATATGTATAATCATGTCAAGTTAATATTAAGTTGATCCTTAGAGTAATTGTTGTAACAGGTTGCTGACAAGCATAGAAAAGATTTCTAAAGAAGTCATCACAAAATGTTTTAAGGAATTGTAATATAAACTCAATACTAGATAAAGGCTCATCATCGTGAGCTTTTGAAATCCTAATTTCATGTGTGTTAAAATCTTATCAAAGCAAGGAACTCACTTTCCCATAATCCCAACGGATCACAGTTCATTTCTTAGATCTTCGCAATCCACTTTTCTTCATGTTTTATCTCCCTCCCATACTACAGCTTAAGACATATTTATAAATATTTATAAATTACAAAGAGATTCTCAAATTCAAAAAGTGTGGAAGCCCTTGGTAGATGGATTAAAATTGGTTGTATATAAAATTGGTTGTATTACATAGAAAATGTTCTCTGTTTTTATTGGGAGGTAGATTTAGGAATTTAACCCCTCTAATCTAAATAAATCTCCTTCTTTATGTCTTCCAGATATGGCCTATCAGCTTCTTTATATTGTACTATTCTATTACTTCATTCTCTCTATAGTCTATACTTTTCCAGGCTCTAAAATCCTGGATAACAATGATGTTAGTACTTGTGAATCTTATCCTTCCCATGATTGGTTGCTATTGGTTTTGCTCTGAGGTTCAACTGGGACTTGAGGCAATATTTAGCAGAGAAAACATTACTATTTCAGGTGTCTCTGTGTATGTATATGTTGTGTTCTTGTAGGTGGGACACAAAAACATCATTTAGCCATTACTTATTTTTGCCTGTTTTCTTCCTCTGCCCCTATTTGGGTATTATAATTCTTACATTTTTCATGGTGCCTGCCAGTTAGTAGGCATTCCATGAATAGTTGTTGAATGTTAAAATGTTAGATTATAAGGATATATTTTATTATCGATTGAGGGACTGCAGTTGCCAGTTTCAAATCTGTATTATGAAAAGTTACTTAGTATTAGAAAAAAATATATATTTCCTCCATTATCTTAGGAGTAACTGCGTAAATGTGTTGGTAACAACAACGCAACTGATCCCTGCACTTGCGAAGGTTCTACTCTATAGCTTAGGAGGTGCTTTCCCCATTGAAAATATTTACAGTGCAACTAAAATAGGTAAGAAAATTATTTCTAACTCTTTATAAAATGTGTTCGCATATGTATTTTGGTGAGTTTTCGTAATGTCTGTTTCTGCATGATTTACCTTTCATTTTTTCATTAGAATCTAAGGAATTTTGTTCAGAGTCTCTACAACTCATTGTACATAAAATATAGTATTTTTAAAATGGTCACTTGAGCACCACCTGGAGTAATTTCTGCACACAGAGCCAAGATTAAGACTTAATCCCTGCTAAATATACTACCCCAAAAAAACAAAAATTACAAAGAGACAAAATATTAGCCAAGTAATTCTGAATTTCAGTATCTGAATAGTTCTATGTCATTTCATATAAATATGCTAATACACAATAAACATGTATTTCATTGTGGCATATCTTATTTAACATGCTTTATCTGTAGCCTTGGTATTTACTATTTTGATTACTATGATATTTATAGTGTTTTGTGCATCATCAATAATCAATTGTATGATGAAACAGAATATATTAGACATACATTATTTTCAGTGATACATACATACTATTTATACATAGTAACAGTAATATAGATCTAAGATAAAATTTATTTTCTTAGTTAGATTGCACTAGTAATTTTAATACCAGAAATTAAAAATGTCTTGAATCATAAGCAAAACAGATAGGAAATCATAATTTGATAGGAAATCCTCATTTCCCAAATTATTTAGTGGCACTCAAAGATACCACAAATTTGTTTATTTCAGTATATCTAAACATGGAGCATTTAGAACCCAAAACTTTAAATACATATTCAAGCGACTCTTCCAACCTGAAAGAGTTCAAAGAAAATATCTCGTTTATACCATTTTCAAGGAAATAACTGGGAAAAATAGATGAGTTATGTAATGTGGCCTAAAGGTCACCAAATGTGGATTCTAGCACCTTGACTAAAGAATTTCAAAAATTCTAAAATATCTAATCAAAAATAGTCTGCTCTGGGCTTTGTAGGGATTGAGATCGACAGGAACAAATGGAGCCCTTGGTTGCAGCTGTCAGGAGTATGATTAAATAGAACCAAGCTTTTGTAAAACAAATGTAATTTGTCATAAATGCTATAATTCATAACCTGAAAACATTTCCGCTCAAATTTAATATAGATGCACATATATATACTAATGTGATTTATAATTAAAATTGATTTTGTTTTTTGACAAATAAAATTATTATATACCAGCATAAATATTTTCTCTAGCAACGACAATATTCTTTTTTGCTGACCATATTTCCTTTTATTAGTTGTTAAAAATACCACTTTATGTTTCCTTGCAAACAAGTATAGGACGCTTTGGAGTCTGAGTTATTATATTCTGAAAGAAATGCCTAAACAACACTAGGTACATGAACAATGTTGGAATAAAGTTAAAAGAATACTAACAATTTTTGAAAAGATAAACATGTCAAAATATTACAATATTATTCCCTGAATACAATCAGAGGACATTCATGTCCCCATGCAGTGGCTCAGTCAGACAGCACCCTTCGTGCAGTTACTCTGAGCAAACTAGTTCTCAGAGACTTGAAAGAATGAGTTGTTTATCTAGGTAAAATTCTTATATTATTATTTCCTCTTTCCTTTAGGAGAAGCTTAAATTTTTGAATTGTCTTAGTATACTACTTAAGTAAGGTTGTAATATAGAATCAAAGTAAATGTTAAAGCTGAAAATTCCTATTAAGATTGTTGAGATTTTCTACTAACATTTCTCTTTGTCAAATGCTTAACCCCTCTAACCTCTAACCTCTTTGGATTGCAATATATGCTTGTGTACTCTGTTCCAAGTCAAGACTTACATCATTTTAAATATTTGTTGATTTCATTAACCCAGGAATTGCATACCAGTTTAAGTGATTATTGATAAGGAGTAATTAACCTAACACTTTATGAATCTCTAGGTTAATGAATGCAATGGATGGAAGAATAAGCAGTGCATTGTTTTTCAGGCAAGGAAAGCTGTTTTGAGCGTATAGTGTCCAGATTTGGCACTAACATAATTTATGTTGTGATTGGAGATGGCCGAGATGAAGAGCATGCTGCTATCCAGGTAACTTCACTCTGAACTTTATCTCATTTATCTTCCAGGAAAAGAAAGTTGCTTTGAACGAATAATGCAAAGGTTTGGCAGAAAAGTAGTATATGTTGTAATTGGGGATGGTGTAGAAGAAGAACAGGCAGCAAAAAAGGTAACCTGTCTCAAACAATGTTGGTGTGATACTTGTAATGCAAGCTTTCTTGTTTGCATTCCTGTAGTTTGGCCCAATGACAGTTTAACAAATTATTTAAATTTATAGATGCAAAGCAGTAAGAGCATGATAAAGTCAATACTTACATTCAAATAAACCATTTGGAGTCTAGCATTTTTGCCCGTAAACTAAGAAATGCAAGTGAATAATTATACTTACATTAATATTAATCATTCATATTTAAATACCCAAATATATAGTAGCTCTTAAGAAGGGGGAATAACAAACTTTAAGTATAGGAAAGTTAAGATTCTAGTAAAGTTTATTGAAAAAGTATAATGAAGTTTGATGGAAGATCTATAGAAAAATCTTAGCTCGTTCTTCCTTCATCGTTTTGTCCTTGTGAGTTTATAGAAATAAGAAGACTCCTTAATGATAAGTGTTGAGAAAAGACTGGAGAGCGGAAGGAAAATAATTATTGTGAGAGAATTTAATAAATGCTACAGGATGGAGGATCTAACTCAGATTCTATCGTGCCACCTTGTCATAGAGGCTTAAAAGCAACATACTTCACATTTTTAATGAATATTTCCTGTTTTGATGAGTCATTGGTACTTGATTGGAGCCAAGAAGTTGACTTTGAATTAATTCACAAGACTTTGAATTTATTCACAAGATCTCAAAGCCCTAAGTACTTAAATAAGCCTTTCATATTTTAAATAAGTATTTCTGAAGAAGAAATCAATATGATCAAATATCTTTAGATAGTGACCCAAATATCAAAAAACAGTGACATTAGTATTGGCCCCAAGGAAAAAAAAAACTATTAACCAATGCAACATTGAAATCTACTGTTTTTTTTTCATTGAATGAAAACAAACTATTACTTACCTAAGATAAAAGTAATATAATTTACTAATCAAAGAAATATTAGTTATGCTTTTCAAACAATAACATATCAGCTTGTACTGTTTCATATAGGAAAATGTTGTCTTTATTGTCCTGATTTCAAATCATCATCTAATAAAGTCTTTGATAAACACTTGCATTATAAAGTGATTAACAGATTTCTGATAAGATATAAAAGATTTTCATTTAAAAGTTTGGGACCAGGAGCCGGAGAGATAGCATTGAGGTAAGGCGTTTGCCTTTCTTGCAGAAGGATAGTGGTTTGAATCCCAGCGTCCCAGATGGTCCCCGGAGCCTGCCAGGAGCGATTTCTGAGCGTAGAGCCAGGAGTAGCCCCTGAGCTCTGCTGGGTGTGACCCGAAAACAAACAACAACAACAACAACAACAAATCAAACAAAAGTTTGGGACCAGAGGGATAGCGCAGTGGTAGGGCGTTTGTCTTGCACGTGACTGACCCAGGACGGACTTCAGTTTGATCCCTGGCTTTCCAGTAGGTCCCCCAAACCAGAAGCAATTTCTGAGCACATAGACAGGAGTCACCGTGTGTGGCCCAAAACAACAGCAACAACAAAAGTTTATCACTAAAATAGAAAGGAAAAATAATGACATGTTTTTAACCATTTAAAATCAAGGAAATTGGAGAGTTTCCACTTAAATGGCTTAGTAAATTATTGGAGGCCACCTTGAAATTATCTGTCTCTCTTCATATTCAGAGCATTTGTATGCTCTCTGCCTACACCCGAGCATCTTAGTTGAATTTAACATTGTAAGTGACCCAAGACAACTTCCCATAACCCAAGGATCATGACCTTGAGTGCAGTCAAGAGAAATTTGAAATGTGGGACCAGTGAGGTGGCGCCAGAGGTAAAGTGTCTGCTTTGTAAGCATTAGCCAAGGAAGGACTGCGGTTGGATCCCCCGGCCTCCCATATGGTCCCCCAAGCGAGGAGCAATTTCTGAGCGCTTAGCCAGGAGTAACCCCTGAGCATCAAATGGGTGTGCTGTGCCCTCCCCCCAAAAAAAAGAAACTTGCAATGTTTCCAGTTGCACATAATTAAAATTATCTTCTAGGCTTTATAATTGTCAGTGCCTTGAGTATTTTTGTCTCATTTTCTTATTTTTTTTTCTTTTTGGAGAGATACAGACTCAGTTGTTCTCAACTTGCTTTATATTGTACAAGAAACAAAATTATATGCAGATGATTCAGAAGAACGCTTTTCACGTGAAACTCTGTAAAAGTCACACATATTTAGGTTAGGTCTAATAAAATTCTTTTTTTTTTCAAAACAAGAAACTTGTTTTGAAACTTGGAAAACTTTAACTTATAAATTTTACCCTATTTATCCATGACATATCAATTTTTAGATCGTCTACTTTACACCCAGATGTTTAGAATAAAAAGCATGGTTCCAAGTGGAAAATAATTCAGAATGCTATTTCCAAATGGTTGTTTATGTAGGTACATTTTTGGTGATGGTGACGGCTTATAATTCTATATTTTTAAATGCAGGTGGTTGGTTCTTGAGTATCCAGAATGCATGCTTTCTTCTGGTTGTAGTTATAATTGCATGTCCGGTAATAAAAAAAAGTATTATTTTGTTATTACAAATAGATCTGAGCTGAAATTTTTTTCAAATAACTTACAGCTGAATTTTAAATGTTACCTAAGAGCATAGTTTATTAAATTTAATAAGAAAGTTTAAAGTTTAGGAAGAGTAATGTGTATGTTTAAATTTTCTAGAAGTCACATTTATAAATTTAAAAGATACACATAATTGCACTAACATATGGCATTTCAATATGCATATAAATGTAATTTCTCAATCCTAATACACATAATATTACTACTGTGATATTTATATCTTTGTTGTATAAGTCCTTTAAATTCAATATATATTTTGAACTGGATGAACAACAATTTAATATTTGATTATAACAGTGGCTATTGACTTACACCCAGGACAGAAAATGTTTATATATAAGTGATGTTTATTACTTTTATTAAATTTTATAATAATTTAGGTTTTGTTTTATATAGTTTAGCCATAAAATATTCTATATAAGTGCATAAGACACAACTACAGTCATTGGCTAATTGCTCTACTGTACTTTTTTATTATTATCAACAATGAAGTTCTTTTGGACATTTCTTTATTTAGAAGACTATTTTTAATCACTCTCTTTCATAAAAATGTCATGCATTAATATTGCATGTTATCATATGTCTTTGTTGGGCCATAGTGCATTAGTATATCAAAGAATAATTGTACCATAAAAATATTGTTTTCTTTGGTGTGGTATTTTCTCCATTACTAATAGCTATCTCTTCATACTGTGCCAATGAAATAAAACAAGTTACCCAAATAATTAAGAAAATTAATCAACCTACACAGATTTGTATGTCTTATAAGATCTGATTCAAATTATATTTACACAGAAAGGTATTTGTTGTATTTTTGATAAAAATAAAAGGTTTTAGTTTTAGGAAGCTCATTTTCCTTTTTTTATTTTAAAGGTTGGAGAGGAAAGATAATACAGTACATAGGTTGCTTACCTTGCATGTGGCCATCATAGATCTGATCCTTGTCCTAAACACTTTCAGGAGTCAACCCTGAGCACAAAGCTAGGAGTAATTCCTTAGAGTAGCTGACTGTGGCACCAATACCAAACAAAATAATTCTTACACTGAACACATAGGAGTTATGTAATAGTTAAAAATCTATCGAGCCATAGAATTTGATTTCCATTTGCTTTCCAAGATACTACTACTAATAATAATATGTTCAAGGAAAAAATTAAATAATATAAGGAATCTCAATGTTTGCTTTTAAAATGACTGAAATCCAGTTCAGATCTATTTCTCTATTATTTTGGAAATGCCATATTGATGCTACCAAGCCTTCAGATACGATCATCCTCCTTTAAACTGGGTGGACTGCACCCAGTATGCATGGATGTTTCATTGATACAATAGTTATGATTCCTCTCTGTTCCTTCCCTCTCTCCCTCATTCTTCTCTTAATACACAGCACAACATGCCCTTCTGGAGGATATCAAGTCACTCAGACCTCTTGGCCCTACATCAAGCACTGGAATTAGAATATTTGTAACTGTTCTCTACATGGAGATCCGTTTTTATATTTCAAGTATACTGAATTTCTATGTGTGATTCAATGCCTTTGGCTTTACACATATAAATGGTCTTAAAGGATGAACTCTTAATTTGGAATGAAAATTCCAGAATGAAGAATTCACATTGCTGAATGGAATTAAACTTTAGTGCTACAGAAAGGAAGCTCTATGGTCTTATATTTACAATACTTTAATGATTTAAAATATCTGTGGAGGTTGCTGGTACACACCGAATGAGTCCTAACTGGAAATAACAACTTTGGCAAAGAACTTTGAACCTGGCAAAGCACCAACACTTGCTCTGTCTGCCAAGGTGGTGGTCAACAACATTCCTCAACACAGGAGATCTCAGCCCTGAGGTTTGAATCTGACTTTAGCCTACCTAGCCCAGAGAATCTGAATGCACTCAGACTGTATAAGGAGACTATCTAGACCTATAATTGCTGTAAATTATTGATGAAAATAATTTACTGTGACTTTAATAGAAGCTGACTGAAGATGGATGCGATTTTTTGTTTCATTTCTTGGGGAAGGTTTGGGAGGGGTAATGAAAATCTACTATTGTCTCTCTTTTTTTTTAAGTTTGGCAAACAGAATGTTCATGATGTGTTGTGCCTTAAAGACAAGACAGCGTTAGTGTGTTACAATGTGACTTTGATTAAGATCTCTCTGTCGATAATGAAAACCAAAAACATTTTTTTCTGATGATTCTTAATATGACCAAATTTCAAATTCAAGCTATCAGAGCTCAATATTGAACCATCCAGAAATTATTCTTTGCAATAAGAAAACAGTAATGATAAAGGCAATCTTGTGTTTTATTTGGTTTCTTAATAATTCCAATACTCGTATGAGGCAACTACATATGCATCCAACTATAAACAGAATATTCGGAAAAGACTGTGGGACCTTTACTTAGAAAGTGAATTGTATGTTGAAGTCTCGCATAACCTTTCTAGACTTTTACTGGGGAAATCTTAAGAGCCATATTCCTAACAATTTGCACTGCTTTAAGTTTGAATTTTTGATGTTTAAGTTGTGTAGTAAGAAGAAATGTTTTTGTGAAAATGATAAGTAAATACCACCCAAATATTCGCAAACATGCCATAAATATAATTATGGCATAATTTTGAGGTACCATGGCCTAAAATAAAAATTAAAAGCATTTCTCCTAAGGCCATGATGAAAATAAAATGTCCTTAATAGTGTAAGGTCAATGCCACAAATAGATCCCAAATAAGAAAATATATCAATGACAATTTAATCTGAGTATCTTCAGAAAATGAGTTAGCAAGTGAGCCAGTTCTGGCAGCATCACTATAATTACAATAGTGGAATAAACAGTAACCGGGTTTCAGTTTTAACATAGCAATCCAGGTTCTTTCCATTACAGACTCACTTTCATTAGTTTTGCCTATACGGATACTGCACAAAGAACATTAATTTAAAGAGAATCTGTCATCAGAGTTTGCATGTGTTTTTACCCTTGATATGGAAACCACCTTAGGAATACTCTGCTGTCATTTCATATGACATGGCTTCTCTTCTAGAAATTGAAGACTTAATGATCTGGGAGCTATTTAATTCTACCTGCACCAGAAAGCCCATGTTTAAATAGCCATAATATGTAACCTGAATTCCAGCTGCGAGGCAGTGTTCTTAACTAGAAGTTGGTCCATGATCAACCTCATTATGAGACTTCAGTAAGTTTCATGATGTCAGTGCTTTCCATCGAACATTGACTATGAAATATTGAGTTATTATCTTCCAGAATATAACCTCTTTTCCTCCACTGAATGCTAGGGCCGTGTTTATGTTGAGCAGAAAGAGATTGAGGTCTCTTGGATTATTGGATTAGGTTGTGACTATCATGCAAACATTGACTTCATTTTTAAATGTTTTATGTTTTGGTAACCCCAAGTATGATGCAGGTAAAATAGATTGGAATACTTTTAATGAGGATGATATGATGGTGATAAACCTTATATTATGCTGATCTTTCTCTTGAAAATAATAGTTGAAAAATTAAAGAGCTGCATTTTCAGTTCTTATCATACAGTGTGCACTAAGATCTTGAGTATTTATTACTGTGAATTAAAAATATTTACTGTTTGACAGTTTCTTTAAATGATAGAATTGTGGAATTGCAACTAAATTTCTCATTCTTTTTCATGTCAAAAAAGCAAGGCTTCTTATGCTGCTAACCCTGCAGGTTGAGAAAGGAAGACGGGCAAAGAGAAGTGTCACTGCATAAGCCAGTGCTATTTTTCACCTTTTCTCTGATTATGTATTTAGAGGAGGCTGCCACCATAAAACCAAAATGCTCATTTTGTGAAGAACATCAATTTCTAATACTCTTGTGGCACAGAAATTGTGCCAATGTGAGAAGCCATTGTCACAGCTGGTCATATGACTTTTGAGCATGTGAGTTTAGTCCTTCATTTAGAGCTCTTCCCTTCTTACCTCAAAAATAAATGATCCTCTTGCCTTTCTGATCTCAAATCCTCCGCACCCAAATCAACCAACCTACCAACAAACAACAAAGTAGCCATTTTGACAATACCTACATAATACTGAATAACAGGGAATATTGTGCCTTATCGTAAAACAGTTTGGAAATTTATGTAACTCACATGGATCTTGACTACTATATGAATGCTTGGTACATGACTAAGAAAAGTATTGCACCTGGAAAATTAAAAAATAGGTGGCTTGGATACAATATGGTAGTGTAGAAATGTAAGTCAGAAAGATTTTAAACCAAACTCAGAGGCAAAAAATAAATTGGAATCAAGCAGTTTGTGCACATAAAGCAGGTAATAACTCTCTAAAAATGGTTTTCCTTAGTCTCAAGTGAGCTACGATTCAAAGTAGTGTCAACAGCATGCTCCAGTATGAAGCTGTTTTATTAAGCATATTTGTTTATGACCAGCCTACATTCTCATTGAATATGGTATTTAGAATTTCTTTTAAAACAAATAAGCATAATGAGCCAAAATTGCATTTTGAGTCCCAATTATGGTAGCATTATGAAAATCTCACAATGTCAAGGGTTTCTGTCATGTATTAGAAAAGTAGAGATTATCGGGCCTATATAATTTAAAGAAATGTAAATTAATATGAAAAGCTTGTAAAAATATGTACATCTTTACTATTTCTCAATAAATACCTTTGGAAATGTTTTTCCTTTTCTTCACCCTCCCACATTGTGTAGTTTCATTGTATGTATTATTTAGTGCAGTTTTAAATAATGTGAAACCTGTATTTTTGCTGTTTGTTTAAAGTATTCATTCCTTCTCCTTTATTCTTAGGTTACATGTACTACATCTGAGGCACACAGAGCTGGAACACAGTAGAATATCAATAATAGAAAAAAACCTGTATACTGAAAAAATGTTGTTTATATATTCTTGACAGAGTGCTGGCTCTTTTCAAGGATAATGCATAAGTATAGATATGCATTATCACAAGTCATTAAAGATGCAATAATGCCTTTTAAAATATTTATTTTATTTAAAATATATTTAACATTCCATTTAAATTTATTAATTGAACTTCGCAATATATCTTTGTGTTTTTACCAATTGGTAACTGTAGAAGTTACAATCTACATGTCTTACTTTTCAAAAGCTACTCAGCAATATTTGCTACATTAAGATATAGAAACATTACAAAAAACGTTTCCATTTTATTAGTGCTTTTTATTACAGAAATTATATTTATGAAAGTTTATTGTACATGTATGTGGGGTGAGATTTATGAATAGTTTTCAAGACAGAAGTTTTGTGGAAGGAGATAAAACTGCTCCTTATAATTTTGTAAGATATTGATTTTTTTCAAATCTATTATTAAAATGTAAGCCAAAGTCTAATTTCCAACCATCGTCATTTGATATTTTTAAAAACAGTAATGTTCAAATTGATGAGTAGATACTTGTCTTTAAATTTGCACATTCCCAACAATACTTGTCTTGTTTCTATTTTTGTTACTAAATGCACATTTTCTCCACAAGTTTTCCTTATTTGCACGTATTTTATTTGTCTTTTGTATGACTCAGCACTAAACATACGCTCTGTGAAAGCTGGGATTTTTGTTTTACCTAGTAAATTCACATGACCAATGTTTGGAAAATGGTAGGTGCTCAAAAAATATTTGTTTCGTGAATGAATAAACCATGGAAAACTCTTCATCATGGTCTGCAGTTAGAGATTTGAAATGGTAGGACTAGATCACACACACACACACACACACACACACACACACACACACAGAAAATATTAAAAGACATTCTGCTATGTTTGGATAATAGTGTTTAATTTTTTCAACTGTACAAGAGTGTCAGGTCTTAAGATATATATATATATATATATATATATATATATATGTCTGTGTAGATATATGTGTGTGTGACTAAGGTAACTATAAAAAACTATATATTTAGAAAAAAATTTACCAGCTAGAATTATCGAGTTTAAAATCACAGTAAATGGTTAATGATAACTTTTCTGCACTTCTTTTGCCTTTATATAGTGCAACATTTGTATGTTAATTTTTATTTAAATTACTTGAAATTTCAAGTGTCCCAAAAAATCAGGTGTTTGCACACTTTGTAATTAGTTTATTGTTTTGATTTCCAAAAAATATGATAGTGATGTATCTGATTTTTC
>PVKC010024813.1:0-16834 GCA_004027635.1 Crocidura indochinensis | reverse complement strand
CAAAGGCATTCATCTTTGTCTCCATTGTAACCTGTAAGAAACATCTTGGGCTCAGTACTTCCCATTCCAAATTTGTTATCTGTAAAATAGGAAGATAAATAACAAGTGTATTTTCATTATTGTGGGTCTATGTGAGACAGTGCACAAGATCTATCACAGAGAACTGTTACCTTAATAGTGATCAGACACAAAGACTTATGGATAACATTAAAAAATGTTATCTCTAAACTAAGCATTAAGGTATTATGGTTGTTCACATTTTAGAGAGGAAAAGACTGAGGCATGAAAAGGTAAGTAATTTGACTTAAAGTCATACAGACATTCAATCAGAAGCTATTACCCATCCCTAAATGTTCTTGTACTACTCTACATGCAATATTTTTCAGTTATGTTTATTGAATTGAAAGAATAAATGACTGCATGAATAGATTTTTCTAATTCTTAAAGACTTAAAAAACTAATATAAAAATACTAGACAAAATTATTGTAATCTAAATAGAAGATTGTGTAATCAATTTCTCCTTTATCCTTAGGAGATCCAACTCCTACCAATAAGAAATGGAGGCAGAAAGTGCTATGAAGCATAATAATAGCGTTTTCTGAAGTGTCAGGGTAGGTAATATCTGACTGTATATAGAAGGTTCCAGGTAACCAATAACTTAGAGCAGCCTAATCACCTAAAATTTTGATAATTTCAGTGTTTTCAGGTTCTTCTTTTTCCTATAGTAGTAAAATTCACCCTTTATTTTATAGTCTGATACTAGAATATAAATTATGTGTCTGCATTTATGCTTAGCAGCAAAAACTTATTACTAGTAGTTGCAGTTCCAGGCACCTGAGACATTTTGAAAGACTAAGATTAAGAAATAACAAACAGGCTTTTATGCTTTGGAAACAATGGTAAGAAATCATATTTTAATTTATATTATTTTGTTATATAAAATATCTTCACAAATGAGATAATATAGGTCATAGAGTATATACCATCACCACATATAAATTACCCTTTCTAGGTCTACATAGTCCCATAGAGCAGTCTAATGTGCAAATATACACTCAGCTGAAATTATACCCTACCCTCATGCTGTCTCTAACACTACTGAAAGTTTAAAAATGATACTAAGAATTGTGGTGGGTTTTGTTTGTTTGTTTCATTTACTTCCTGGTTTCCAGATATTCTGACACAACAAAGAGGGTTTTAAGAAACTCCTGGGGTCTGGAGAGATAATACAGTGGGTAGGGCTTTTGCCTTGCATGTGGCCTTCCCAGGTTCAATCCCCAACATTCTATTTGGTTCCCACCAGGTGTGGCCTATAAATATGAAAAAAAGAAAATAAAAGAAACTCAACAATCTGTTGTTTTCAACATTCAGCACTTTTTGCCTTCTATTAATAGATTATACCCACAAGTCACAAGATTCAGCATATGATTCAATTCTTCTCCATTTTAGAACCCATTTCTCAACACATAAATCATAGATGTGATTATAATCCACAATAATCTAAATTATTTCTTGCACTTGCTATAAAGACACTGAGTCTAGCAAACCTCACTCAAGTGAGATTTCTATGTGAGATATGAATTGGATCTTAATGTATAGTCTACTCTAGATCTTAGATTCAATGTCATAGAACAGGCTGCAAGCAAGATAGAAATAATGAAGATAATTGATTTACGGTAAAATTCTCAGAGGAGTTCTGGTGCTTGAGGCACTCAGGGTTTCTGCTCTTCTTTCAATTCTGAGAGGCAGCCTTTGAGGCTGTAGCTAGAAGTCCTTAAATCTCTGTTTTCACTCTACACTAGACTAGAGAGCAGAAATACGATATGTCTCATTCACTGACATGTATGAAATATTCAGAGAGAGTGATGCACAAAGGAAGTAGTTGTAAAATATGGTGAAAAAAATAGACAATCAGTCAATTCTGGAGAACCAAGCCCCAAGACCTCAGAACTCACTAGGAATGTGCAGCTGAAACATCTTTAGTGACTTTTAGAGATCAATCTCCTATCATTTTGATTGAAGGGAGGTTAGTTTCAGGTAAGAAGGTTTTTCTTAAGCCATAGAAGAATTCAGGGTAATGAATATTGCCTAGACAAGGAATCATATTTGCTTTTATATATATAAACCCATATGGTTATGGATCCCACACCATATATATAGATATATGTATATATCTATATATATGGTGTGGGACCCATAACCAGGAGTGCTTAGAGTTTATTCCCATCTCTGTGCTCAAGTCTCTATACTGGCACTGCTTAGGTGAACCATAAAGTACAGGCTAATCTACCTATAGAAAAATATGTGTTCACCCTTTGATCAATTTCTTTGATCCCATTGAGTCTTTACTAAAATGTTATTTTATTAAAAAATAAACACAATAGGGAGATGTTGCTGCTGTTGCTGTTTTGATTGCTTTTTGTTATTGTTTTATATCTTCAAAGTACTGAAATGATAATATGATCATATATTGAGGTTTCCTGAATTTCAGCTATGCTCATTCATAAGCATGAACCATATACAAGCTGCAGTTATTAGGGACTCTAAAGAATACTAAGGAGAATAAATCTTACACCGAGAAAAAATTTTGGTATTTAGTCTCAGTTTGGGAACAGATCCAAAACCTGAACTTGCACTCAAGAATCATTAGTGTCTGCCTAGGGATCACCTGGGATATCAGGAATTGTAAATGAGTGAACCTCATGAAAGGTAAGTACTTTTCTTTCTGGCCCAAGTTGATATATTTAGAGATAAAACATAAAAAGTCTCACATATTAAACAGTAAATTATAGTCAGTAGTATATATTGAAGATACGAAGCAATAGAAAAGTGAATTAATATTTCCTATATTTTCTTTCTTATCTCTTATTTTTGTGTCATCTAGCATTTTTAAAAATAATCCTAACTAAAATTCTAATTACTGTTTATGACATGTTTTGTGGTATTCTTTTTGAAAAGAGTGGTAAAGTTTACTTACGTAATAGACAATATCAATTCTTTGAAAGGAGTGACTTACAAAAAATACTTATTGCAAGAATAAACCATAAAAACCTCAATTTACCACAAATATTTGTTTCATGAGATGCTTGTAGGTCTCACCCAGGGAATCTGAAATTATGAAAGATATAATCGCATTACAGCTACCATATTGTCAAGTTATTTGCTTACCAAACAAATAAAAATTAAAAATAACAGTTTCGGGGCCCGGGAGATAGCATGGAGGTAAGGCGTTTGCCTTTCATGCAAAAGGTCATCGGTTCGAATCCCGGTGCCCCATATGGTCCCCCGTGCCTGCCAGGAGCAATTTCTGAGCATGGAGCCAGGAGTAACCCCTGAGCACTGCCGGGTGTGACCCAAAAACAAACAAACAAACAAACAAAAATAACAGTTTCATACATTCAGAGAGCACAACAAATGATTAGAAATAGAGTATCAGTTCTGTGTCTATTTAGCACAGAAGTTAGTCTACCTGCAAAATTGACTTATCTGGGAAAGGACAATGAGGGACACTGGTAGAAGCCAAGCATTCCATAACTTTGCTTTTACATGGTAGGCTATCTACTGAGAGGTATCTAGAAACAATATTACAGACAAAAGGACTAGCAAGTGAAATTATAAGCTTTTGTGGGGTCAAATTTAAAGGTACTATTGATTAAAAGATAAGTGTAAGCTAATTGAAAGGGGTTCTGAGGCTTCCTCTACTTTCCTTGTACACAAATGTGTGTCTTTGGTTGAACAATCTTCTTTTCTCCCCAAACCTTACAAATGTTTTTGAATCATTTTTAATTTTTTCCCTCTTAAGAGAAAAGAGAGCGATTAGATGTTGGCACTTCACAAATCTCCAAAAACATATATTAAACACTTTCCCACAGGAAAAAAAATCTCATAAGAACACACACCATATTTCTTTATTTGTCTCCTCTCCAACTTTTTACCTACCTGTCCAGCCAGGCACCCCATTTCCTATTGTATATTACTTCTAATAACTCCTAACCACACCAAAACAAACTCCAACTAGTTTGCTGAAGAAAATCAATGAGGAAAATATATAACAGTGCCAAAACCAACCTGCAGAATAAGGGGTAACTTTAATTACCTTTTGAATAAAAATGATGAGACATAATATTTTATAACTTTTACTATATAGCAGACATAATTCTTGACCCTAGAAATAAAAGCATAGCTAAAACAGTGGAGAGATAATATGCTAGAAACATTGTCATTAAATAGGTAAACAAATGCATCAAACAAAACATTGAAAGTTGTAGCAGATATTAAAAGAGGCAAAAATTCAGTGTCGTTTCTATTAACAGTAGTAAAGATTTAGAAAAAAATCAAGTGTCCAAGAACAGATGACTGAATAGAGAAAATATGATACATATCCACAGAGAAATAGCAGCCTGTTACAAGGTAAGGCAAAATAATGCAATTTGTGACTATGTAGGTAGATTTGGAGTGTATCCGGCTAAGAGAAGTTGGTGAGAAGGAGAAGTATAAATGAAGCTGGTAAAGTTAGATATCAATATGTAGAAGTCACTGGTGAGGTCAGAGTCACTGGATATAGAAGTCACAGGTGATGTAGGATCTCAGGCAAAACATCTACGAGCCTTTTCAGGAGATTAATCCAGTTTATTATAGGTGGGAAATGGGTATTTAGTTTAGGGGAGAGTAAGGTGTGGGCTCTGTGTCAGCCAATTGGTATGGGTGTTAGAGGGGTTTACAACAGGGTGTATGCTTCTGTGTTTAGGGAAGACAGAGTAAGAGGATTATAAAAAGCAAGGTATCTGCTCTGGATATTAAAACAGGTGTGTGTTTAAGGTGATTGGCTACATCTCCCTCTTAGTAACTTTATAGGTAAATGCATAAATATGAGGTAAAACAAAATAATTCATGTCACCAAGTTTCTTAGAAAAAGGTAGATGCCTCTATCTAAAAGATAAAATTGATGGCAGTTTTTTACATATGTGCAGCAAAAGTTGATAAAAGCAAAAGTAAAATTTGGCCTATAAAAAGGGTGTCCCTCTCATAAAGCATCCTGTCATAAGACCAACTACAAGCTCCTGGCATACTAATTTGTCTAACTCAAAAGTCTTTTTTCATATTTCTAGGAAAGTTTTTCCTCAATCCAGGTTGTCTCAGTCAGGCTTCAGTAATTAGAGATCTTGGTGTTTGCACAGATCCTCTCAGCATTAGGTGGTGAGGCTGAGAAATCATCTGCTTCGAAAGTACATCATTGCTGATTTCCAAGGCATCATTATGGTGGTGTTTGAGACCACTTTGGGGCAAGTAGGTGCTAAGGCAATTCTAGGGCCTGTCCTGGTAGAAAGTAGATTTCTGCTAGAAGGTAGAAGCTGTAGATGCAGAAAACCTCGCAGGATACAAATAGGAGACCCAAGGTTCAGGGGTGATCAGCTGATGTTCAAGCAACTGAAGTCTAAATCAAGTCACTATGGCAAGTATTCAGGGAGGAATCCTCCCCGAACAAAATTTTTGAAATTTGTATTCCTAATGGATAGTAACTCCCCTTTATATCTGAAATTTCTCCATTTCAATGTGCCCAGACAAAAACAAAACAAACAAAAAACAGTACCTCAGTATATTACTGGATCTTAAGGAGAAAATATAATAAACCAAAACATCCTTACTATAAAATAAAAATACTCGGTTTGTGAGACAGTGTGAGTCATTGTGTATCTAAGCTTTTAGGAAGATGGGTCTGAGGAAGCAGAGAAGAGGTGGAGAAATAATAACAAGGCAATGAGGAAAAGATTCATCAGAGGCACTCTGCTTTGTGCCTCATGGTATCTCTGCTATGTGCTCTCTTGGCGCCCACCAAAAGCCAGAAATGCTGTTCCTTTATTATACAGAACCAAATACCAAAACCAATTCTTATAGGAAGATCCTCTAAGATACAAAAGTAACTATACAGTTGGCTTTTACATATCAAAGAAAGAGGTCTAGGGAAATAGGAAGTTGGGGCAACACCTTTGTTTAGGGTTATTGTAGTCTCATCTCACACAATGTCACCTAGTTTATATTTAAAAAAAAAACCACAAAGCTCAAAGTATACTATCTATACTATCTAATATGAATTACTACTAGCAAATACAAAAGCAGGGAGGAAACTACATTATAGTGAAATATACAGTAGAGAATTATAATATTGAGGAAACACATCCAAGAAATAATAAAAGAGATATATATTTCCTTTATGTCTTTTAAAATAGTATGAGGGGTCACTGGGTAATACCAGATTGGAAAATTCAATTTCCTTTTTATTGGAATGAGTGCTGGGTGCTTTTACCCACTGGCCCTAATTAAAGAAAAAAAGTAAAACCTCTGAGCTGGTGGGCTAAAAGAGGATTGGGCAATAATATGACACAACTGAGCTAGTGAAATGAGAGAGGTTAGGTGAGGGATGTGATATTTGCCCTCTATTGCTTATGCAAATCATGCCCCAGAGGTTCATGGAAACTGGAGTTACATGTGGTTAAAAAAAAGCAGCCTGCTTATTATTTAGTCCCAAACATTTCAAAAGCCTAGTGTCTTGATGACCTGACTCTAGGGGCAAAACACTACTTTATTCCTGCCAGGCTATATGATATATCCTGCAAAGCTCAATTGTGGGGCCAATGTTTTAAAACAATCACAGAAACTTCAGCACAAGAGTCAAACATTCCTTTAAACTTCCTGCATTGAATTTCAAGTGTTAACATTGGATTTTCATCTTTAAGCTTAGCGGTAAACATTATTAATGGATTAGCAGAAGCATCAGGGTTTGTACTTCTAAAAGCCCCTTCCCTGATGCGTTCTCATTTGCCAGACATAACATAAGGAAGTAATAAAATTTGCACTATATTTTTACCTTTTTTAAAAGTCCAAACTGAGCATGGCAGCAAGAACATTATTTTTCCAAAGTGGTCAAAATCTATGATTTCCAGATGAACAGAAATACCTTTAAAAGTCAGATTACTTCTCCCCATTATCAGACTCAAAGATCCTGGATAAATTGGCTCTTTTATGCTAGATCTTATCTTGTAAGGACACTGAGCTGGTAATATGATTAATTCTTGAGAGCAGGATATATTGAGGGCACAGCTTCCTGAAGTAGCAGGTTTTAATGAGCATTGAGCTTATGCTGTAGAGTTTTCTGGACTGGATAGGGAAGCTAAATTACTGATGAAAAAGTCATCTGATTTTGTGGGATCTGAGATTGGCCTCTGGCCCAGTTTTCAGACAGAATGATTAAAATTTAATCTTGAGAAAGCAGGTCTGAAAGCCAAAGCAGAAAAGGATTGCATCCTGCAGTCTCTATGTCAATGTCTCATTTTGCCACAATTAAAACATTTGACCTGAACTTGCAGGGCTCATTTTAGACTGATTCTCTGGTTGCTAGAGATATGATAAGAAGAGAGAAACGAACTCTAGTCCAATGAAATTCTTTGCCACACGTCAAGCAAAGTCCAGGTGTTCTCCTTGTGTGGAGTCCACTGTGTCAACTAACCAGATAATTGTATCTGTTCTGCTTCCCATGAGTTTGCATTTAAATCGCACAGGTTGATAGAGGGACAGTTGTGTGCAAAGAGGGGAAATTGTATATTTCAAACTTCCTACATATATGTAGAAATCTATGACATCTTATTTTTCTCGCTCTACTGGAATGTAATATAGCCTGACGATTTTTATTGGCATTGTCAAAGGCTACCATTTTTATCAAGACCTGTTGTACTACCAAATTTTTAATCTTCCTATGGATAGCCACTGCAAGTTTTTGTAGATTTCTGCATATGGCTTGGAAAGATACCCTTAAATTTGGTATCAGAATCAATTTTTTCCCAAATCTTCAAGGTGAGCTCTCTGACAAGTCCCAAAACAGCATATGATAATTTTGCCTGCTTATATAGTTCTGAGATTCCTCCTCCTATAAATATCATAAGACAATGGAACTCCAGCAACTATCCTTAATAGATTAGGCTATTAAGCTTAGTCTTAGCTCCTTAAGAAACCACATCTCCTACTTTAAAAGTTAGGAAACAATCAGGCAAGTCTTAGCCACAGATTTAAGACTCGGTGAGTACAACACCCACTGTCATTCCAGGTACCAAGGTATTCAACACAAAACAGAGAAAGTGGACCATATTTTGAGCTTTCCTAAATAAACTAAAATATTTAATATTTAAACCCTCAGAGGTTGAAGCTTCTTTGTTTTCCTGATGAGAGGGAGTTAGCTTCAGGTCAATGTTAATGCCAATTTCTCTGAAAATTGGCAGCTTCAGTCGGGCCTAGTAGAGTGGTAATCTTATAAATCTTCTTTCTGATTCAGCATCCAATTGGACTATCACTATTTAATTTCGGGTATTCATTTTATTTAGCAAGTCAATATCAGCCAGTGAAGTGGCTGGCATCAGTTCTGGCCTAAATCCAGGGGAAGAGAGCTGGAGAGAGAGCATGGAGGCAAGGCATTTGCCTTGCATGCAGAAGGACAGTAGTTCGAATCCCAGCATCCCCATATGGTTCCCTGAATCTGCCAGGAGTGATTTCTGAGCATGGAGCCAGGAGTAACCTCTGAGCGCTGCCGGGTGTGACCAAAAAATAAAAAAACAAAATAAATAAAAAGCATTTCAGAAAGTTTGGCTCTAAGTTTTTGCCTTTCTTGATACATACAATCTATAATAACAAGAAGAACCTCTACCAGAATGACAAATGTATAAATTACTATGTCAATCTTTTTTTTTTCTTTTGACCATTAGAACAAAGAAGGGAGCATTATACGTGAGGAGATGTCATGGTCCCTTAACCCAAAACCACACTATTGTCACAACTTTAAGCCAGTTAAAATTAAAGAAGTTAAAGAAGAAACTTTTAGTTTAAACTTTTAGTTAAAGATGCTAACTTAAAAAAATCCGCTGTGGAAAAAATATGATTGAGCAGCCACAGGACTACCCCAAAGCACTTCTCATGACTTGGAGCTCCTACTCTGGATGACGGGTGTACATAAAAGCAGTAAGGAAAGATTTCAAGATGTAGAAGACACTGATGAGGTCAGAATCTCTGGTGTGGACTGATTTCCGGCAAATAAAGCATTCACAAAGAAGCATCGATCAGCCAGTTCAAGAGAGTAACTTGGTTTATTTATTATTATTTATTTATTTATTATTATTTATTTATCCAAATGGGCTGGATGTGAAAGTGGATTAAAACAGGAAGAAGAGAATAATCTCTTTTATGAGGGATATAAAGAGATAGTAACAAATGACAAATTTCAAAGCCATATCTGCTGTATACATCACCCATAATCACTATTTTGCTGATATCCCTGCCTCATCATCCCTCTATGATTCTCTTGAGGGACACCAATCTGACAGTTCTGCTACTGTATTAATGAGTTCATTGGAGATACAGTAAGTTTCACAAATGTGCTTGCTACTTTACTTGTTTTTTTCTTTTTCTTCTCTTCCATTTTATTTTAAATTACTTTTTTAATTTTTCAATAACTTTGCTTCACTTATTGGAAAATAAATGTGTATGATCAGTTATGTGAGCATTTTCTTTAAATAAATTATGTAACTATAAGTACAACTGGATAGTACATTTTTAAAAATCAAATATTATTCTTAATGTTATTATTGGTGTATTTTATCATTACTTACATTACTTACATTATAGCTGTTATTATATTTTGATATTGCTTGTCAAAGTAGTGCTTTTCCCATCATACAACTTTGTTAGCACAAGAAAGTTAACTAGCAGTTTTCAAATCCTAACTGCTCTTGCTCTCTTCCTTGGGTCACTCTATTGGACTAGACAGCAGACTACTTCACTACAATATCCTGTATCATTGTTAACATGCTCAAATATTTTCAAGTCCTACATGGCACTAGTGGGTAAAACAGTACAGGTTTCTCTAGTAAAGCAGCATATAGAAACAGGAGCTATAGACCAAGTAAATAGGGCATTTGGCTTGTATGTTGTCACCCTGGGTTTGATTCCTGGCATCCCATATGATCTTCCAGCCCTTCCTAAAGTGTTGCACAAATGCAGAGTTAGGAGTAACCCTTGAGCACCACAAGATATGACCTAAAAACAAAACAAATAATAAACAGTATATGTACTTCTTAGCATGGAGAAATAGAAGCGACCTTAAAAGTCCAGCTCAGCTATGTGTCTATTTCAAGTCCATAACAAGAATCCAGTATCTGATAAATTATCCTGTTACACTATGGTAACAATGACCAGAATTGTAGAACTATTTTATTTCAGTTTTCATACTGCTCCAAAGCATTAATTTAAAAATATCTGAAACATCATGAATTGCAATATTCTGTTTAATCAAGTTTTGTACATACAATAGTCCAGTACCATACCCACCACTTTTCAGCACTGTCTCTGAACTCTTTCCCTAACTCCACCTCTGCCCATTGGTAAAATAGTTCTCAGGTTATATACATGTTATATACCACACATGATAATTCATTTTGTATCTGTCCCTGTCTTTTTAAATGAATTTAACAAGATATTCTCTAGTTTCATAAACATAATGACTACTGTGTGTACAATTCAGTGTGAATTGTTTGTTTGTTTTTGGGCCACACCCAGTGACACTTAGGGGTTACTCCTGGCTATGTGCTCAGAAATTGCTTCTGACTTGGGTGACCATATGGGATGCCAGGGATCAAACCCAGGTCCATCCTGGGTCAGTCGCATGCAGAGCAAATGCCCTACCACTGTGCACTGTGCTATCGCTCCAGCCCCAAAATACTTAATATTAAATAGATAATGGCAAAAGTAGCATTTTGGAGAAAATTTTACTACCATTAATTAGATTTTTGTACCATGGTGCCTATTGTTGTAAAACAGGCCTTATGATGGTCTTGAATGGAGAAGGAGGCCTTTGTCCACCATTCCAGGCCATGTGGCTCCAGCCCTCACTAACCTGCGGGTCTGGAGGTTTATGAGAACGGCGGGTATTGAACTCACTCACAGGCAAGCTTCATGAGAGATAACATCTTTATTCAGCCCTAGCCATCACATATTGCTGCTACCATTTAAGCATGCCCGTTTTAGCTAGCCCTGCATCTTCTTTCGTCCATGTCACCTCTGACCTACATGCTGGCAAGGATCCAAGAGGGCAAAAAGGGTCAAAGGTCAAAGATCTCAATCCTATATACCCTTCCAAGACCCTTCCTAGGAAATGGGCAGGGTCTTGCAGGTAAAGTAAATGGTAATATCTGGTTCCCAAGGCCCTGCCCATTTCTGGGCAGATCTCTGGAGTTACCTGTACCCCGGGGTGGGTCTATACCTATTAAATAAAATTTAGAGAAAATTAAAAAATTAGAAAGCACTCTTTTTTAATAGTCTCTTGAAATAAATTTGAAGAGAAGATTAGTATCACATTAAGCTGTTAAATATACTCATCTTCTTTTACCTATGTGATTCTTTGTGGGCAACAATCTAATAGTGGTACTTGAATAATTTTACTAAAATGTATATTTCTAAGTTATATATTGAAGGATAAAATATAAGTCAACAACAAGTCCTGAAGCAGTATTTTTCTTTCACCTGACTATTATAATGTTTAACTACTTTAAAATATTTGTAAGTGAATATATACACATTTTCTCAAACACAAGTGTCCACTTGTCCAGAGACACTGCATTATGACTCTGTTACTAGAACAATTGTTTCCTGATAATCTACCATGTTACTCAATAAGCAAAACAATTATAGATCATTTCTCAGGAATATAGCAATCAAAATTATAACTAAAACAGAAAAATATTTTGGCCATATTAACAAGATTAGAGTTATTTTATACTTAAGTAGATATACTTCCTCTTTTATTCTTAAAACACCAAAGAGCAATGTATTATTGTGCTTGTACTTTCAAAATGATCAATGTAATAAATATCAAGTACACACAATATTTGCTTATCTTTAATCATTATTTTAAAATGTATGTACCATAAAGTGGGATGGTGTGATATGTACTTAATCCATTTTTATTAATAATTTTTATTTTTGATCAAAGTGGATTACAAATCATTCACAGTACTATTTTAGGTACATAGTGACATTGAATCAGGGTTTTTTAAAAATTATTTCAAATAATAAAAATAATCAGGACATATTTCAGACTTTAAAGGTTAATTACAAAGATAAGAATTAATTTTTAATAGAAATTCTCAAATATAAGAATCAGTTTGGAAAAGTATCTCAAAGTGTTGGCTTTTATAATAACAAAATAGATCCTAAAACATTTCACAGTCCAATTAATGTCACTCATGACTTTATAGTCTTCCTTCTGTGTTTTATAGAATTCAACAGCTTGAGTTAAATGAAAATTTAAAATCAGAGGTTAGATTTAGCTTGTACTGGAACATTGATTGTATAAATTCACTAGCTGATGCCCACATTTGTCATTTGATTGCCTCAGTAAAGTGCTGAAAGTTTACTTTACTCCTCCAAATAGATGTAAAAAAATAAAAGCCCTCAAAAATTCTAAATCTTTGAATATTTTTGTGTGAAATGGTACACTGATATTAACACTGCACTTCTTAAATAAAATTCATAGGTGGTACACAGAAATGTCTCCAATTTTCTTGGCTAAGGAAACACAGCTGAAACTGCCTATCATGTTGCTAAGCAGCAATTTCTTAAGGTAGCAAGAGAGTAGCTACCAAAAACAGGAAAAGTCCTTCAGTGTTGGGCATGCTGTGAAATCTTCCACTTCACTCATCCCTTTGACTTGTGAAACACCTGGCACAATTCCTAACATAGCTATTAAAACCTTTCCCAGTTCTCCCTGAAATCACAAAACCACATTTTATTTTCAAATGGAAAATATACCACTCGAATTTTTTTCAATCCTCAGTAATTTTAGAAAATATACAAAACTGAAAAATCTACAAAATCAACTATGATGATAATAATGACAAATACACTTCATATCCTTACTAAATGTCAAGCACAGCAAGAAATACTTTTCTATAGTCTACAAATTTTCCTGAATTTTATCATCTTGAGGACAATAAACACATTATGATTTTTCTAAATATGCAAGACTAAATTAAGGAAAAATGCTAAAAATAAATTAAGATAATGTTTTTATTCACTTGGAAATTTTGTATTTGTTGAGAGACTTAATATTCTTTTACTGTTCAATTGTTTTCTTTTTTGTTTTGTTTTGTTTTGTTTTATGGGTCACATCCAGTGATGTTCAGGGGTTACTCCTAGCTGTGTGCTCAGATCGCTCCTGGTTTGGGGGGACTACATTTACATTAGTTTGGAAAATAAAACATGCCCTTATCTTAACTTAGCTATAATAAACTAAAATTGAAACCTAATATATGTTAAAGTTAGATCTGAAGATTTAATATCAAACCTTTAATGATGCTTTTGTGTTTTATTGAACAGGAACACCATAGGTATTCTGTATAAAAAGGAAACAATTTCTAACTGAAGAGTTTCTGATCTAAATTAGATAAGGCAAAACCAGGAAAATTAAATGACGATAGATCATGAAAAGTTGGTGTTAGTTTCAATTTGCTTCATTTTTATGGTACCAATTTACTCAACTCACACTTCCTATCCATTTTTCATCCAATAACCTTAGAAACATATCAAGCACTGAATGTGCAGTCTTTGTTGTTTTAATTTTAATTATTGAGTATACCACAGAGTAAAAATGAGTAAGTCCTATTGCTCAGATTATTCTCATATTCTGAAAGTACTTATATTTAAAAATACATTTGAGAAACTTGTTGGTGTTTTTTAAGAAAGGAATAAATAGAGTGGTATTTGAGACACAAAAAATTATCTTTGTAATTGCATAAAACCACAAGCAGTTTTCAAATAGTTGCCCTAAATTTATCACAAAAGTAAGAAGATGGAATACATCAGCACATATATAATGGTGCCAGTCTTTTTTTGATCAAGTAGTCAGCTTTGTAGGCTTAATCAAGTTATTTAACCTTGGTGTACCTCAGTTGTCCTTTCATGAAACTGGAGAAAATAACAGCAATACAAATTCTGAAATCTAAATTAAAAAGGAAAAAGTTCTATGAAAAAGTAAACCAGAAAGAATGATTTTAGAAAATAGTTTTAAATCAACGAAAACTTAGAAATAGTGAATAAAGAAATTTGGAGAAATTTGAAAGAAACCCTAGTGTGCTTTTATTAAACTTGCATTAATGAATAGTTCACCTTCAACTTTTGTATATATATTATTATTCATCTGGATACATATCTAATCTTTCTAGTGACCCTCCAAGGGTTATCAATTCCCAGCCCAAATCTTTTGCTCACTGAATAATACTCCTGTTTAAATTTCCAGAAACATACCGACATGTCATTTCCATAAACTCAGAACTATTTGTATATGACCCTTGGCAAAAACATCTGATAAACACAAGCTATCTTCTCAAAACCACCCTGACTCCTTGGTATTTGTGAGAAAACGCAAGAGACTTACTGAGCAAATAAATGCTCATAGAATTCCAACTTTCACTTATTTCTCTTTCAGTAATACAGATAGCTACTGGCTCTTTTCAGCGTCGTTATAAAACTTGTCCAATTGAAGACAGTCTATAAAAAAAAAGTGACTTCTTATTCTTGGCAGCATTACAGTGCCCCAAAAGCATAATAGTGCATAGAAATAGAAGAGCTGTGATTAAATATCTCTCTTCAAAACGAGTTTGTTTTCCCCATAGGAAAATCTAGGACTAATATGTGTGTATATATGCATATTTGCATTCACACACACACATATATATGTATGTATGTATATATATATATATATATATATATCACATGAGCTTGTAACAACCACTACTACTTTTACTACTACTACTTAAGCTACTATTACTATGCTACTCATTTCCTAAGAAAACGATTAAAAGCTATGTAGTGTCAAATATTAGATAATAAACCTTCTGCTTATAATAGGCCATGGAATTTTTAGCTTGTCTTTCATAATTCCCTTCTTTGGGCTTTCTGACCCATAAATTTTGCCCACTCCTCTACTTACTAGTTTGAAAAAGCATATAACCAGGCAACAACAAGCAAGAAACTACTTTTCCTAGATCACAGTGAAGCAGAAACAAGCACTTGACCCAATTTTGGGCAATCAGAATCCTTTCAGGGCACTATAGACTTAAGGTGAAAAGAATAATAGAGGATTATTCCTGAACATTTAAATATATAATTATTATTCATCATAGAGGATTTTTGTTGTAGTATATTTATTTTTTTCTTCCTTTTTTTTTTTTTTTTGGTTTTTAGGCCACACCCAGTGACGCTCAGTGGTTACTCCTGGTTATGCACTCAGAAGTCGCTCCTGGCAGGCACGGGGGACCATATGGGAACCGGGGGATCGAACCGTGGTCGGTCCAAGGCTAGCGCGGTAAGGCAGGCACCTTACCTGCAGCGCCACCGCCCGGCCCCTATTTATTTTTTTCTATTATAGTATTTCAAGATACAAGCTAGAGCTGCTTGTGGCCATGTCATAATTTTAAGACTGCTGGAGGCAAATCACCTGTTCAAAAGTTAAGCATGCCACATCTCCAGAACTACCACTCATTACTCTGCCTGTGCCTTTATAAGGTGCTTTTCCACAGAAATATCTAAAAATTGTCGTCTTGAGTTGTGCTACAAATTAGTCTTAGTAAGAAAAAACTCCAAGTCACTATAATGCCAAGACTGAGTCTTTAGTAACTATGTTTTTATGTCTTGCTCTTCAATTCTAAGAAATATCTTATATCCAGCCCAGTTTTATCAGCCAGTTTCTTCCTCCATTCTTAGTTCAAATTGGATGTCTATCCCTTGAAATTGGAAGTGTGTTGAATAATGTTAACTTTACAAAAGGCTACAAAACTTTCATGCAGATCATTTTATTTAACAACAAATTTACCTATTTTGTAGATGAACAAAGAGGATTTTTTTTAATACTTTATTTATACACTGTGGTTTAAAAAGTTTTTTCACCTGAGAATTGTTTCAAGAATTAAAGTTCCAACAATAAACGTACCACTGGTGTAACTTCACTTCACCATTGCCCCCAGTTCCTACATATTCCAAAGAAAAACCTCTACCAGGCACAAAATATTTGTATTGCTTGTTATATCTACCTAAATTGCTAACAGAATTTTTGAAAATATTTTAGTAGAACATAATTTGTAGAAATTGTTATACATTAGAGTTAATAAGTCATTGCCCGAGGATTCACTAAGCTGTTTGTTTGTTGCTTTTGAACTAGTTTGTTTGCTAGTTAAGCCTTCAGTGCTATTGTTTTGTTTATTGAACCTAGTGGCTTCTATGCTATATTTCCCACCTAATTTAATGTGCTCCTAGTGCATTGTCAATAATAAAGAATTTGAAGTGTTGCACACTCCAGGAAGCCTACTACATGTAGAATAGTGTCACTGAGCTTATATGGCAGTCACTGTAGGATGTGGTGTGGTTGCTGGTGCTTCTACTAGTAAGTAGGGGAGAGGAGAATTCCCTACTCAGTCTAAGAATACCCTAGAGTTTACAGCCCAGAAATTAGTGTTCCTGGAATTGTCATTGATTTGATGTTCGTAGAAATTATTACTAAAGCAGTGAAGTTGGACCATAGGCTTGTAGCAGCTATGGAGTGAATGTGTATGTGGTTACCTCTGGTAATGAATTTATGGCATCCTGTGATAGAATAAAGAGTAAGGATTTAAGGGACAGGAGAGTTAGCATGGAGGTAAGGCGTTTGTCTTGCATGCAGAAGGTCAGTGGTTGAAATTCTGGCATCCCATATGGTCCCCTGCTCCTGCCAGGAGCAATTTCTGAGCATACAGCCAGGAGTAA
>PVKC010024812.1:0-16737 GCA_004027635.1 Crocidura indochinensis | reverse complement strand
CTCCATGCTTTCTCCCGGGCCCCTGGTCTCTGGTTTTAAATCAAGTTCCACTGAAACTTGTTTCTGGTGTCGCTTTTTAATGTACCCCAGTGTTTCTCAGCTTGAGCCTCTCTGTAACTATTGACACTCTGGAGTCTTACCCTAAACTGTCATGCAGATTTAGAGGTTTGTTTTGTGTTTGTTTGTTTGTTTGTTTGTGGGGGGGGGTAAAGTCAGCTTAACTCAGGGGTTACTCCTGGCTGTGCGCTTAGAAATCACTACTGGCAGGCTCCGGAGACCATATGGGATGCAGGGAATCTAAACATGGTCTGTCCTGAGTTGGCCAAGTACAAGGCAAAAAGCCTTACTGCTGTGCTATCTCTCCGGTCTTAGTGGTGTTTAATTTTTTAATCATTCTTGAATCGAGGAACTTATTGATATTGTTTTCGCAGATTATTTCCAGATTATTGATGTTTTCATGTGATTCACAGTCATCCAAAAGCATTCATATGCCTCCAGTTTCAAGGTACTTTAAAAACGCTCAAAACTGTTGTCTGATGGTTGTTCTTTTCTCCTTACACTTGGTTTTTTTTTTTTTTTAAGTTGCTTGATTGGAGGTTTTTTTGGGGTGGTGATGGAGAGGAGGGTTAAGGCCACGCCCAGCTATGCTCAAGGTTTGCACCTGGATCTGCACTGGGATTACTCCTGGCAGGGTTTAGGAGATGGAATCCAGGATGGCTGTGTGCAAGGCAAGCACATCCCTCAGAGCAGGGTCTTGAGCAGGTTAACTCCGTAATTTAAATCACTTAAATCATTTCAATTATAAAGGAAAGCCTAGTGTAGTAAAGCAAGACAGAAGTGGGATCATGTTTTATTGCTTCAACTCTTTGTGTGTGTGTGTGTGTGTGTGTGTGTGTGTGTGTGTGTGACCACACCCGTTTGATGCTCAGAAATCGCTCCTGGCTTGGCCTGGGGAATGAACCTGGGGAATGGGGTTCGTCCTAGGCTAGCGCTAGCAAGGCCTTACCTCTAGCGCCACCATGCTGGCCCCTTAAACTCTTGAGAAAACGTGAAAACCTCAAACCACTGTAATTCATCAACCAACATTTGAGGTGGGATGCAGGTGGTTTGTTTTGCTTTGCCTTTTTGTTTTTAACGAAACTAAATAATACAGTACCGAGTTTGAGGTGCTTGGCTTAGAGCACCCCCAGGAGTGACCCACTGGGTGAGGCCCTCAACCCCCCCCCATATTTTGTTTTTGTTTTTGGGCTACACCCGGTGACACTCAGAGGTTACTCCTATCTATGCACTCAAAAACTGCTCCTAGCTTGGGGGACCATATGGGAACGCTGGGGGATCGAACCATGGTCGTCCTAGGCTGACATGGACAAGGCAAACACCTTATGTCCTGTGCCACCACTCCGGCCTCACCCCCCAACATTTTTTTAGTGAAAATTGGAAACTGTTCCAGCTGCTCATGGAAAGAAACTTTGACTCTGAAGATGAGAAAATCATGTATCATGATTTAAAGGTGACAAAAATGCTGCTAGTTATGTTGATGAAATGTTTTTACTTTTTTCTATAAAATGTGCAGACTTGGGAAGTATTGTAAATAGGGGAAACTTCTAATGTGACCATCACTTGTATATGAAGTATATTTTCTAAAAATATGTTGACTTTAAAATTGTATGGATTGATGTATTTTATGAACAATAAAATCTGATTTACATACACACAAAGAGATGATTGTCAAGGAATTTTGAGTTATATTTATGTAGGAGTTTGCTGTGTTTGCGGTGTCTGTATTGCTTAAAGTAGACCCTTCAGTTCTTATTTTATGGTTGATTTTGAGTCTATATTTCCTCACCTGTTCTTTATACATGAGGTTGTTTGTCTTTCCATCAAATATGAATTTGAAAGTCTGGTTCAGTGAAGTGTTCTTAGAGAGGTATTCATTTCCTTGATTACTTTTTTTTTCTCTATATCCCACCAATTCCTTCTGGAGGGTTTCTTGTGATAAATCTGCTGTAAATCTTTTTTTGTTTTGTTTTGTTTTTTTGTTTGTTTGTTTGTTTTGTTTTTTGGGCCACACCCGGTGACGTTCAGGGGTTACTCCTGGCTATTCGCTCAGAAGTCGCTCCTAGCAGGCACCGGGGACCATATGGGGAACCGGGGGATCGAACCTTAGTCCGTCCTAGGTTAGCACAAGGCAAGGCAGGCACCTTACCTCCAGCTCCACCGCCCGGTCCCTAAATCTTAAGTTTGCTTCTTTGTATTTATTTTACCTTTTAGATCTTGCTGTTTTCAGTATTTGATATCATATGATTTTCATCATTGTGACTAACATGTGCTTTGTATATTCATTATGTGGGTGCATGTACTCTTCAACTCTGGAAACTTCTCAGCAAATGATGTCTTTGACTGCTCTGAGATCCCAATGATTCTTATGCTGCTCTAGTTGAATTCCGTACTCTGTTTACTTATTTTGAGGATATTTTTTATTTTCGATTTGTTTATTTTAAGGCTCTTTCCAACTTCTTCTATTGTATTCAGATGTTATGTAACTAATTTTCCAGCTCACCAAGTATGTCCTCAGCAACTGGTACTGTGCTTGATGAGAACTTCCAATAAATTTTTCATTTTGCCACAAAATTTTTCAGTTCTATTATTCTTTTTTTTGGTGGGGGGGTCACACCTGGCAGTGCTCAGGGGTTACTCCTGGCTCTATGCTTAGAAATCACTCCTGGCAGGCTCAGGGGACCATGTGGGATGCCAGGATTTGAACCACCGACCTTCTGCATAAAAGGCCAACTTCTTACCTCCATGCTATCTCTCCAGACCCCAGTTCTATTATATTTGTTTGAGGTTTTCTCATTTCTACTCTCATATGGTCTTGAGTCTTGTTCACTGTTAATTCCATGGTTTCTTTGAGTTGTTGGACCATCGTTAATATTTCCTCTCTAAAGTTCTTATCAAAGATGCTTATATAGTTGGGTGATTCTAGGTGATCTTCAGAACTACCATTTTTGTTTACTAAAAGTCATGGGGTTCTGCATTTCTTTCCCATTATGACATTTGCAGTGTGGTGGTGTTTTATTTTATATAAGTTGTCCTGGGGCTTCTTGACTAGAAGCAATGTATGGCTGCAGAGCAAAGCATAGTGGCTACACTCTTGTCTGGTTGCACTAATCTCAGTTCAAAATGTCTGTTTTAATTCCAAAGCCTCCACTGCTGCTGCCAATACTGTTGCTTTTCTTTCTGTCTCATGGCCATGCTCTCCAAGCACATTAATCTCTGAACACATAAGTATTTGTGTCCACTAAAACCAGTTTTCTCAGGACTCTTGATCTCTCCCATTCTCAACTAATCTCTTTAGCTGGAGCAGGGGAAGCACATCTTCAGATCTCTGTGATTGCTGATTATAGAACATCAGCTCAAGTTCTTGCTGCTGATTCCCATGACTATAGTGCCTTAGCTATGTTTTTGCACCCCATGAGGGGTTGGGGTGGGGATATATTCAGTCTTTTCTACCATGAGCAAGTCTCAGGGGAACTGTTGTAGAAAAGCACTCTCAAGCCAGAGCCCTTGCAGCTGTTTGAAGGCCTGGAACAATTCCTGTCTTCTGTCATAAGCTGGCATCAATCTGTTCAATGCATCTATATTTGACCCCTGGGCTGACCTCCACTACCCCGTGTCTCTGGTAACTCAATCATGGAAGAGTCTGCTTAGAGTGGAAAACCTTCAAGTATCCAGTGCACCCTGCTCTTGCTGCCAACCTTGATCCACAGGACTATGTGTGTGTGTGTGTGTGTGTGTGTGTGTGTGTGTGTGTGTGTGTGTGTGTTTTCACTGCAGCTGTCCCTTTTCTCTAAATAGGTGTTTCCAGACATTGTATTTAGTTAGAGACTAGTAGGGCTTGCCACTGTATTTATAAGCATTGCAATAGCTCTTTGCAGCCTCTGAGGACCCCTTTCAGCACTCACCATGGACCTGTTTTGTTTCAATTTTGAAAATAACATTAATTTGCATAACTGCATGTTTTGGAAGTACAATTTAATACCTCTTCAAAGTACGAGACTGTAGTGATAATATAGTGGACAAGGCACTTGTCTTACATGTTGTCAATCCGGGTTTCCATTTTGGCATTTCATAAGGTCCCCCAAGCACAGCACATAATGATTCCTGAGCACAAAGCCACAAACTACTTCTGAGCACTGCCCGGTGTGACCCCAAAAGGCAAAAATGAAGAAAAAGACAGTCTATGTTGCCAACTACAGCCACAAGCAAAGTACCAATCCCTGCCACCAAGGCTCATTTGACTCTCCTCTTTCTTTCTGTCCTTCATTCCTTTGTTTCCTTTGGTATCCACAGACCTGCAATCATAGTCTGCAGTCTACACAATGGCTGATGTTGTTCCTGATTGCCTGAGCCACACTTTACCTCAATATTTTCAAATCTGGTTTAACAACATACTACTGCAATCAGTTCACAGTATGTTCTAGTGTGCCCTCACCTACATGTAGAAGGCTTTGTTTACTAAAGTCAGTCTACAAAATCTGGAGAGTTGATTGCTTCTGCAAATGTGCTGACACTCACACAAGACTACAAAAATCGTGGAAAATCACATAAACATGACCACCCAGGGAATCCAGTAAACTTTTAGGAAATGACTCCAAAGAAATGTAGATATAGAAATAGCCTAAACAATAACTAAAAAAAAAATGCTCTTAATAGGAAACTTGGTTACTGCTGAGTTAATGAGGCCTGTACGAATGAGGAGAAAGAATTTTGGAATTGTGGAGGGACTGAAATAGGTTATGAATTCCCAGCTAGCAAGATGCCAGGATCAGTCCTAGGAGAGCCTGAAACTGACGTGCGCCCCCTTGAGGAAGAGCCGGACCGGGAAGATGCGAGTGGAGTTGAACCCGGAGAACGCAGAAAAACCAGAGGATGGGCAGGGTAGCCCGGAAAACACTTAGGGTCGCCCAACACCCCAGCCACCGTCCAGGTCCTGAGGTGCTGGGAAGAAAGAAGTGGCTTGCAGGAAGGCCCTGCGGCTGGAGGCTGATGATGCAGAAGTGCTTTACGGGACGTGTACCCAAAAATTAAGAGAAAGATTACTTGGGGTCTGATGGAAGACGCAGGGATGTAGTCTAACTTGCAAGCCCAGGGAATGGAATTCAAAGAACGACTCAGCACTTCCAAGAGACCTTACAGGGTCCCACCCAACCATCTTCTTAAGTCCCCCTGAATCCCGAGATGTGACTTGGCTGGGACCAGCCTCTCCAGGACAGCCAAGCAAAATCGTTCCTAACAGTTCATTCAGTCTGGGGCCGTGCTGCAGCTGGCGCCCGAATTCCTCCCCTCGGTCCCCCCTTCCTTCTGACTCCATCCAGCCCACCTCCTCCTCCAGCTCCTCCCCGCGCCCTCGTCCCCCATCTCCTCCCCCTACTCCCCGAAGCAACGCAGCGCTGCTCTATAGCTCAAGACTTTGCGGGGAGCAAGACGCTACGACCACCCCGGGAGCTCCAAGGGATCTCTAGGTTCCAGCAGCGCCTTCGGGAAGCCCTGAAACTCCAGAGGTAAGGATAGAGGTCCCTCCGCAGGCAGGTGGAGCCCCCAGAATGGGGGAACTTCTAGGGATGCATCTGGGAAGAGAGTTTGCAGCACTTCAGAGAGAGGGATGGAGTCCCACAATCGGCGGTTGACAGAGTCAAGGAAGGCATCCCAGCCGAATGTTACTCTGGGCGGGCATTGCAATTCTCTCCACGTAAGCGGTACCAGGGGGATCCACTTTTGTTTTTTTTTAAAATGGTTTACAGATGCTATTAAGAAGGTGTAAAAACGCATTCTTGAAAAGTCAGCATTCCTTTTAAGCCTTCCTGGCAATGAATGCACTATAAAAACCAACTCACCCCTCCTTCAGCTCCCTGCCATCAACTTGGTGGATCATCAACTTGGTCCTCTAGGCCACCCAAAGGGGTAGTGAAAGCATTTTATAAGTGAAGCAGAAAAGTTTTGGATTTACTTTACAATACCATAGCAAAAGAGGATGGGGGAGAAAGGCAAAGGAGGGTGAAGGAGAGGGTCTGACAAATCCTGCTGAAGCAAAATGAAGGGCTCATGGGAGTTATACTTTTCTTTTTTCTTTTTCTTTTTAAATATGTTTCCATTCTATCTGTAATTTCTATAATAAAAAAGATTTTGAAAAGTATAAGCATTGCTTTCGGATTTCTGAGATCTTTCTATCTAATTTTAAAAAAAGCTGCATGCATATCTGAATCCTTTTTATAAAAGTTTTATTTTATCCCAAATACATTGGTCTCTACAGAGGAAATGAAAGTCATATTTTGCTGCTTGGAGAATTGTGTTTAGAATCTGGTTTGTAGTTTAGAGAACAGAATGTTAAAATTCTAGCGAAATAAGATATTATAGGCTGGAAAGTAGTAGCCAAGCATCACATGGAATTTTATTTTTATTAGGAAATATTAGAAGAGTTCCCTTAGTGTAAGAGGGTATTGGAAATGAGTATTCTTGCTTTTATTCCAGACTGCTCAGAAAACTGTAGACTTTAAAAAAAACTTCCAAAAAATGTATTTAGAAATTTGAGATTGTCCTTAGTATTGGGTACATGGGATGTGATTGGTATATGTTAAATTAAATAATTTTAATGCGGGTACATTTTCCCTAATGAGTAAATTTCTTTTTCTGTCCAGTGTTCAAATGTTCAAGGCATGCACAGTGGGAGTAGCCAAAGTTTAAGAACTGACTTTGCAGAAGAGGAACCTGAGATTAATGTGTTGCTTCTTAACCTCTTAAATTAGTGGAATAGTTGAGAGTTTGTAACTTGGCTTAACTAATTATTTTTTCTAAACTCCATTTGACTGAGACTGGTAAATGAATAGTTATAACTATCTTGATGATAAGATGCTCTAAGGCCTAATAAAAGCGAATGTAATGTAGCTACAGAAATACTTTGCTTTCAAATAACCATAAATGTGAAAGATAGAAAGTGAGTTGGGAACCACTTGTTGTGCATTTCCCATGTCAGTAAGTGTAAAAGAGTCAATGGAGGCTCCTCTTGAGGTCTCTTAGTTCTAGCCCCCATAAATTTGACTCACACACACAATATCCATTGCTTTTATGGAAATATTTATGTCCTGAAAAAAACTGCAAAAAAGAAAAGAAGGGTTTTATTTTTTTATTGTGATGAGAAACAGAAGTAGTAGGTTACTATAAATTAACATCTGTGTAACTTTATCATCTTCTTCAGGGATGCCAAACTTTTAAAGCAGACACCACATTGTCTCCATTTCTGAAATTATACTTAAAAGTAGTGCTAAGATATATTTTGAACAGAAATGGGCACATTGTCAATGAATGTTCTTGTCATTTATTTCAGCACAGAGTCAGTTGACAGCTTAGTCTTTAGAGTCTTTAGGAGTAGGTTCTAAAATATTTGATAAACATGTGAAGTTTTTGGCAGGTTGCAGACTTTCCTTCACATTGAAATGAATTGCAGTGCATTTTGAACACTATTTAGCAGCACTGTCTGGCAGAATGAGAGTTTTTGGCACTACAATGCTATTTGGAAGGAATCTCACCTTCTAGGGAATTGTCTGGCTGTGGACAGCATTATCAGTCTACAATTCATCAGGATGGGGTCTGTGGGCTGGAGAGGTGGGTTTCCCAAATGTGATCGATTCCATATGTGACAGCCACTTTGTGTACTGTCGATCAATTAAACATCTCTTCCTTACCAAATCCCACATGCTAAACAACAACAAATAGAAAACTACCCTATACCAACCCCAAATAAACCACACACACACACCCCCAAAAAAACAATCAAACAAACAAACAAAAAACCCTTTTCACAACTCGGCGAGTGGCTGCTTAAATGCTAGACCTTGATTTGTCATCTGGACTGCCTTGCCATCTAGTGTTAGCAATAGAAATTCACAGGAAAGTTTTGAAGTGGAATATAAAGAAGGACATGAAAGCTGCTTGCACTTGAATAAACTTCTAGGGTTTTCTTGTTGTTCTTATGAAACTTTAGCTTTTTTGTTTTTAAACCACACTTAACAGTACTTAGCAGCTATTCCTGTCTTTCTGTTTGGGGTTGCTCCTGGTGGTACTTGAGGTAGAGTAGGAGTCCATGTGTTTGTAGAAACTGAAATCAGGCTTCTCTTACTTAGAGCAATCTCCCTAGCTGTTAGACATTCAACCTTGAAAAGTTTTCTTGCTTTTCTGGGTAGAGATGGCAAGAATTGTGAGTGACTGAGGTGCAAGGTTGGATTGAAAACAGATTTTTGATTTTAGAAGTATGTATGAGCTTTCTCAGTAGAATGTTTGGCTAGTTTGAGTCACTATAAGAAGTGTGAAATGACTATTTGTGGTATACATAAGGCTTCACACTCACATTTACTTTTTTCTATTTTAAAGGACAAAAAAATGGAAAACCTGCTATTCTGGTTGATATTTTTCACCTTAGGATGGATCTTTATTGATGGATCTGACATGGAACAGGATTTCACATGGCATTTGAAAAAATTACCCCATGTTGTCAGTGAAAGAACCTTCCATCTCACAAGTCCTACATTTGAAGCAAAGTCTAACATGTTGTTGAATAGAGTGTGTGGCATAGAGTGCCACAAAAAACTGCCAGCGCCCAGCCTATCTGAATTAGAAGATTCTCTGTCCTTTGAGACTATCTTTGAAAATGGCACTCGGACCTTAACCAGGGTGCAAGTGAAAGATGTGGTCCTTTCATCTACTCAGAATATCACTTCTAAAGGAGTGTCTGTTCGGGGAAAGAGGCAGGTGTATGGCACTGATAGCAGGTTTAACATCTTGGACAAAAGATTCTTAGCCAATTTCCCATTCAATACTGCTGTGAAGATCTCCATGAATTGCAGTGGTGTTCTCATCTCCCCCATTCATGTTTTAACAGCTGCTCACTGTGTTCACGATGGAAGGAATTATATCAAAGGCAGTAAGAAGCTAAGGGTAGGATTGCTGAAGATAAGAAAAAATAATAAAGTCAAGAGACAGAGGGGCAGGAGAGAAGTTGATTTTAAAGGAAGTCAAAGAAAGGGTGCCAGGAGGAATCTTAGAAAGCGAATCAAGGTGGGAAAGAGAAGAAAAGAATCTGCTCGGGGTCACGCAGTCACAGATGGGAGGCCCTCCTTCCAGTGGATCCAGGTCAAGAAAACATATATCCCCAAAGGTTGGACTAGAGGAGCGAGAGATGATACTTCCTTGGACTATGATTATGCTCTTCTGGAACTGAAACGTGCTCACAAAAAGAAATACATGGAACTAGGTATCAGTCCAACCATCAAGAAGTTGCCGGGTGGAATGATCCACTTCTCGGGATTTGATCATGATAGGGGAGATCAGTTAGTCTACCGGTTCTGCAGTGTGTCTGATGAGTCCAATGATCTCCTCTATCAATACTGTGATGCTGAGTCTGGCTCAGTTGGCTCTGGGGTCTATCTGCGCCTGAGAGATCCAGGAACAAAGAAGTGGAAGCGCAAGATCATCGCAGTCTATTCAGGTCACCAGTGGATGGATGTTCATGGACTTCAGAAGGACTACAATGTGGCAGTTCGCATAACTCCTCTCAAGTATGCTCAGATCTGCCTCTGGATCCACGGAAATGATGGCAATTGTACTTACGGCTAACAGAAACCTGAAATGAGATTGAGTGTTCTGTATTGCAGAGAAAACCAAGTCTGATTATTGTGCTAGTCTCACTCCATAGTTTATTAGTATTTTGACACTTTAATGACCGTTTTTTAAAATTAGATGTTTATTCATTGGAGAGATCTTTTAGCACAGATATTGAAACCAGACTTTCAACTAAATATATTTCTTCTTTATATTCTTTTTTTCTTTTGGGGGGGGGCATACTCAGGGCTTACTCCTGGCTATGTGCTCAGAAATTGCTCCTGGCTTGGGGAACTGACACCGGAGATAGAACCGAGGTCCGTCCTGGATCAGCCGCATGCAAGGCAAGGGCCCTACTGCTGCGCTACTGCTCCAGTCCCCTCTTCTTTATATACTGATATTTTATTGTTAGGAATTTTTTATGTCTTTTAAAATATTACATACTCTAAAATGTCAAATTGGTACTAGAAATAACACACAATTTTTTCTCAGGGTCTTATGCCAAGAAAAATCTGAGGATGCCAGCATTCTTATGTGAAATTGTTTGTAGAGATTGCTAGTTCCAGTTAGAATACAACTAGACAGTACAGTTAGAGACTAATTTACAATGCAGATTGGTCTATTCTGAGATAGATTCAAGTAACCTCTTGACCTTAAGGCTTTCATTGTGTTTTCTCTGGATCTGAGGAATCTTAGCTATTGCTTCTTCTAAAAGGATTAAAAGTAATGGCAAGTTTTATACACAAAATTATTAACTTTTATTGCTTTAAAATATCAATTCGTGTGTATTATTTTTACAAATGAGAGAAACATTTCTTATGATTAAATAAGTATAGACTACAGATACTCCTTGCTTAATGACCTACTTGTTTAGTGACCGCTCGTACTTATAACCATCTCTTCACCAATATTTTATTTTAAATATCCTTTTTCCATCTTGTACACTTTACAGTACAGTACTGTTGGTTTTTGGTGCTTTAATGTACCTACTTTACTAACTTTATGTTCTGTAATACATTGCAGTACTGTGTATAAATTATACAACCTATGCAAATTAAAACAAGTAGAAGTTTTCAGTTTGATCTTTCTCATTATTTTACTTATTCAGAATACTGTATTGTCAAGTACTATGCATATACTATACTACTGTATATAGTTCCTGCAGTTCCTCACTTAATGACCAATTTGCTTAACGACCAAATCTTTGAAATGAACTTGGTCATTGAACTTGGTTGTTAAGCGAGGAGTATCTGCAATTGTGATCTGAGGATGTGATTCAACCTTTGCTCTTGAAGGTCTGGATTCAATTTTATACTCCTGTCTGTCTTACATATCCATGTACCCCAACTCTACTGGTGTGGATATTGGTAGCACCTGACTACCATTGAGTATAACTGTGTAGCCTCTAAAATAAAAACATATGTGAAAAAAATAGATGACTTTTCTTGTATTTTAGTAGATGGTTTAACAGTTAAAATGGTCATTACTGGGGCCCGGGAAATAGCATGGAGGTAAGGCGTTTGCCTTTCATGCGAAAGGTCATCGGTTCGAATTCCGGTGCCCCATATGGTCCCCTTTGCCTGCCAGGAGCAATTTCTGAGCATGGAGCCAGGAGTAACCCCTGAGCACTGCCGGGTGTGACCCAAAAACCAAAAAAAAAAAAATAAATAAATAAATAAATAAATAAATAAAATGGTCATTACTGAAAAACCACATCATTTTATGCTATACTGTCTCCTATTTATGAAGTGTTATTTTTTTCTAAGCTCAAGGAATTCTATATTATTTTTCAAGAAAGTGCCTTTTTCATCATTGACAAAGTTCAGTTTTCAAAATAGGGTAAATTTGTGATTATGTTCTTTCTCTAAAATAAAATATAATTTACAAATGCCATTCTTCAAAGAAGACTCTAATTACATTTATTAAGGAATAAGACTATATCATTCACTCATGCAGCTTAAACAAATATGATTTCAGGAGCTTCTTTGGAACAAAACACAGCATAGGTACTCAATACAAATTCCTAGAATAGACAGAAACTTGTTGAATGATTGTAAAAAGGGGTTAGTTCTGGCCATATTAAAAGGACTCAAGTTATTTATAATCATGCATGTTGTAAAATTCAAGAACTGCAGCCCTAAATTTCTGTTCTCATGTGTGTGTGAGTGCTGTTGTATGAGAGTGTGTATATGAGAGAGAAAGATCCAGTGAAAAAAGAGTGAGTGATTACAAGTGTATTGGAGTAATGTTTTTTGTTGTCTGAAACTAGTCATTTCCCACTTTCACTTTGTCATTGTTATTGAACTATGATTTAGCTAGAATAACAAAACTTTTCAAAGAATCTATCTCTTTGCAGCTCTGGGTCATCTGAAGAATAATCTTTAGAATACTGAGGCTTTTGGAAATTAAGAAAAAAACCCCATTCCTACTTAAGTGCTCTACTTCCTAGGCTTATCATTCCCATTAACTGATAAAAATTAAGACCCCAAAATTTTTGCTTCATTTAAAATTTACACCACTGCCATTGACCCAGATACTGTATTATAAAACAACATAACATTGGGGAAAAGAGTGTATAGAACAAGAAGCCTTTAAGTGCCAATTGCAAGACCTGACAGGATATATATATATATATATATATATATATATATATATATATATATATATATATATATATACATACATATATACATATATACATATATACATATATATTCCTTCAAAACCACATTTAATGGACAATTTGAAAGAATATTTTACTTCTAACACTCTTAGAGACAGTTTATTTTTTAATTTTCAGAAATGGGGGATGGAGCAATCATTCTGTGAGGTAGGCTGTTTACCTTGCATGTGGCACTCAGATTGATCTTCATAAGCTTGATCCTTGACCACAGAGTTAGCAATCAACCCTAAGTACCCCTGGGTGTTGTCCAGCTTTCCTCCAAAAAACAAAAAAAATTTTTGAAATAATTATAGAACTACTTTTTTCCTTAAAAAATAAGAATGGATTTCATACCAAGATTGTATTTCCAAACCAAAGTACCACTTTATCAAGCAATTGCCTAAAAAAGTGTTACTTGAGACTAAACTAAATTTAGTATCCTGCCACTGCACTCAAAACATTAACTTTAAAGGACTTTTTTTGTGGTCTGAGAAAATAAATGACACTATTGTACCCCATGGGCAGTCATGGCATTTGCTGTGTTTTTGTGCAAGACTGATGTGGTTCCATGAAGGGATGCCTTGGGTGCTCATTGGCACACTCATAACAGTGTCTCTCTTCTGTACATACACCTAATTTAAATTCTGGTTTTCAGTGAAATCTAGAGTAGCATAATGCCATATGAACCATCCTTTTATGACTAGTGACTAAATATTTCAATTTTCAGACAAGAAGAAATGAAAAGGCTACTTTGTATCTTTATTATTTGAAGTGTTTAGAAATTTAGGTGTTTTTTCTTCTGCTGGATTCATCTACATTCAAATAGAGCAACAAAGTGTAAATGCACTAGATTTCAACTATTTTAATGGCATTTCAATTATTACCTTTTGCTTAGTCATTTCCCAAACTGATTGTTTATAGGAATGACATACAATAGGTATGACAAGCCTACGGCTTGGGCTCCCACCAAAATCTATTCTGGAATCTCCAAGAATGAGATATTTATGTTGATGAAGTTTTCAATTTACCAGAATGATTATCTAGGATTGAGAGCTACTGTAATAATCTACCTTTCTTAAATTATACTCCCTTTCCTAAAATATACATATCTCATAGTCCCTCTATATTTTCAATGATGATTTTTTGTCTTTCCCAGCAGGTGTTTTCTCAGTCTGTATTTTTTTCTTTTTCTTTTCTTTCTTTATTTTTTTATTTTGAGTCACACCTGGCAATGCTCAGGAATTACACCTGGTGCTGCACTCAGAGGTCGCTCCTGGCAGGTGGGGGATCATATGGAATTCGGAATTCGAACAGGGTTTCATCTTGTGTTGGCCGCATACAATGCAAATGCCCAACTGCTGTGCTATCACTCTGGCCCCAAGACTGTATTTTTATTCTTGTACCTATCTTATGTTTTGGTAAGAAAGTGGTGGTAAAACACTCATATAGATGTGTTGGATGCCCTCTATAATGCTGTTTCCTAATCACCAGGCAGTGCAATTGTTCCAGTGATTCTTCTAGAGACTGAAAGCTTTGGAGACCACAACTGCACCAGAGATAGAGATGACAGTGCAAAAAGGGTGCCGTCCCCTTAAGATTAGTGATTCCTAACTGGGCTTGGCCTTGACTTCCTCCCTCACAGAGAACTCAGGTTAAAGGAGATAATATCAACACTGCTGCTCCAGAAGCATTCCTAAACCTCATTGTTCATACTTATCTTCTCCCAAGAGTCCCTCCTACCCCCCAGGCTATTCCTCTTCAATGCCCTGATATCCTTCAGGTATCCCAGTTTCTTTGGTCCCATATAAGCATTGCCTCTAGTAACCATGCTTTCCAAGCCTAGAGCTGGAGATACAGTCCTTGGTTCTGGAATACACTGGGAGGAGAAAATTGGCTCTTTTGCTGGAGTCCACACATATATGAATGAAATTCTTTTCAGTATTTTACAAAATAAAAATACGTTTTAGCAAAAACACTACAATACTGTTTTATGCTGGTAAGAGATAAGAGACTGCACAAATTTATAAAGGTATAAACAAATTGTGATCTTTTTTTTTTTTTTTTTTTTTTTTTTGGTTTTTGGATCACACCCGGCAGTGCTCAGGGGCCACTCCTGGCTCCACGCTCAGAAATTGCTCCTGGCAGGCACGGGAGACCATATGGGGCACCGGGATTCGAACCGATGACCTTTTGCATGAAAGGCAAACGCCTTACCTCCATGCTATCTCCCGGGCCCCAATTGTGATCATTTTAAAGTGAAAAATTCAACTTTACTTATTTTCTGGAAATTATATTCCATACATTAAATTCATGATCAACTTTGCCATAAAGGATAGGTCAATTAAAGATAGTTCATCATATCTTTATGAAACCTGGGCTCCTCTCCTTCCTCAAATAATTCATAATATAGCAAAGAAGTTAGATAAAGTAGAAGATGCTGAAAGAACACAACTGAGAAGAATCAACTCTATTTTGGTGGGCAGATATGATCAAAATTGTTTCCTAAAAGAAGTAATACTTTAATTTCTTTTTTGTGTGTGATGAAAATTAAGTTCTGGGATATACTCATGCATGTACTCAACCAACAAGTCATATCCTTGACCCTACATTAGATTTTAAAGTAGAACTGATATTTGCCAGGCCATCAGTGGAAAGTTTGGGCAATGATTATTATTCAGGGGAGAGGAAAGTATGTACAAAAGAATGAGAATGACAGTGCACCAAGTATTCCAGGCAGTTTTCAGAGATTGTTAGTATAGGAGGCTGGTGCTTCGTGATGGTGAAGACCACAAGAAATAACGGGGCCGGGCGGTGGCACTGGAGGTAAGGTGCCTGCCTTGCCTTGTGCTAACCTAGGACGGACCGCGGTTCCATCCCCCGGTTCCCCATATGGTCCCCGGTGCCTGCCAGGAGCAACTTCTGAGTGAATAGCCAGAAGTAACCCCCCCAAAAAAAAATAAAAAAAGAAATAAGGCTCGTCTACGTCTTGATAGTGGAAGGAGACTTTGAATGCTATGCTAGAGAAGCTTGAAATGTTATCTGTATATATCCAGAATTGGTAAAGAACTTTAAGTTAGAGTACTTAAAGTGATCACATGTTCATAATGAAAATTTGAGACGACTTAGCAGCTCCATGTGAGCTTGAATGGATTAGGTTTAGGTGGGTGAGAGAGAGAGAAAAAGAGAGAGAGAGACAGAGAGAGAGAGAGTTCAGTGAATAGGCTACAGTGTTGAGGTAGTAAGAGTGGGGATGGTTGGAGAGTAAGATGGGCACGTTAGTGGCCCATTAAATACAGGAAGGAGAAGTTTCTTTCTTTCCCCAAGTTTCTGACTTGGGAAAGGGGTAGATAATGAGACAACCAATCAAGACATAAAAAACTAGGTTTGAAAAACATTGAGTACATGTAAAATATTTTTGTGGAATGTTTTATCAACAATATTGAAATAAAACCATGACAAAAATTAAATACAAAGTGTGTGGTTTTGTACTAATTCATTAATTTTCATAAATTCAGTATGCAATACAACTATATTTTGTTCTAAATACTAAAATCCACACCATTATCTCTAATATAAATTTAAAACAACTAATGTTGAAAAATTTTTCCTTTTTCTGAGAAAAGTGGCTAGACTTCTGAAACTGTGGTCCTAACTTTACATCTGAGATATTAAATGAATGGTCACTAGTTCAACCACTATATATATAGTGGTTGAACTATATATATATATATATATAGTGGTTGAACTAGTGACCATATATATGGCCACACACAGTAGTACTGAGGGATTACTCCTGGCTCTGTGGTCTGGAATCACTTCTTGTGGGCTTGGTACACCATTTGGAGTGCTGGAGATTGAACCCAGGTTGACCAAGTGCAAGGCAAATGCCCTAGTCTATGTGCTATTGCTTTGGCCCCTCATTTCTTATTTTTAACAGAACACAAAACTCTGAAGTTATCAGATAAGAACAATGGACAATTTTAAAAGACTACAATATTTATAAGATTTTCATTATGTAAAGTCAAATTTTCAGATTGTTTAAAAAATACAATTACAAATAATAAAATTAATTTACTTACCTCAAAGATGTTTGCTATTCTGAAATAGAGATTAATACAAGAATTCTGGATGTCTGAGAATAAAAATCAGTATTAAATGAGATCTAGATGATGATGGAGAAGAAATCCAGATTACGAACACAGAATCCGATTTTAAGAGATGGTTGTTTCCTTATTAGGTTATAATGGGAGCCCTTTTACCCCACTGCTTTGGGAATTGTTATCTTCAGAGCTAATTTATATATCAAAGTTTTTTATTAAAAATTCTTTTTCTAGGGGCCAGAGAGATAGCACAGTGGTAAGGCGTTTGCCTTAGACGCAGAAGAACGGTGGTTCAAATCCCAGCATCCCATATGGTCCATGAGC
>PVKC010024811.1:0-16719 GCA_004027635.1 Crocidura indochinensis | reverse complement strand
TGGCAGGCACGGGGGACCACATGGGGCACCGGGATTCCAACCGATGACCTTTTGCATGAAAGGCAAACGCCTTACTTCCATGCTATCTCCCGGGCCCCCAGTGGATACTTCTTTCCTTATATGTGTATGCGTCTGTCTATCACACATGTTTGTGTGTGTATAGAGAGAATTTTTTTGGTGTTTGTTTTTACTTTAATTAAAGCAGAGGGAAATTGGGGCTGGAATAACCCCTAAGCCTGGCTGGGTAAAGCCCCAAAACAAACAAAAACAAAGCAAATGGAACAAGGAAATCTAACAGGGATATAGAAAGTTTTTCATTTCAGATATTACTATTCTTCCTATATTTGTAATCTTTTAGGTACTACTAGAATTTACCGTGTGATATGGAAATCTAGGAAAAACATGTATTTATTTTTTTGGTATTTTTAGGCAGAGGAAGAAGGTTATTTTGAAGCGTTCAAAAATGAACTTGAAGCCTTCAAATCAAGAGTCAGGCTTTATTCTCAATCACCAAGTTTTCAACCTATGGTAGTTCAAAATCATGTTTCTCATTCTGGTGTTGGATCTATAGGTTTATTAGACTCTTTGCCACAGGTAAGTTCTAAGAGTAAATATTTTATAAATGTATTACATTTCAATTTTTTGACCATTACATGTAGTATATGTGTGGCTATTCTAAATATTCTTGCTTCACAAAATAACATTGAGGTTCATTTAGTACCATGTTTTGAAACTGATTCTCTTACTTATTTTAGGGATTTACAGAGATACCTATTTTCTTAAACACAGAAGAGATGATTTGTACCTTAGAATCTTTAATGACTATTATCTACTGATCATGATTATCTCAAGATGGCACCTGAGTTAGACTACATTTTGAGTAGAACTATATTGTTAGGAATTTATTAAGATCAGCTAGCTGCAAAGCATTTATCTAAGTAGCAACCAGTGTCATCAACATGTTGGATAATTCATTTAGTATTATTAAATGTTGGCGCAGTATACCAGGTACATTTTTATTATGCATTAGTATAGTTAATGCTAAGCTGTCTTTTTGGTATGTAGAAAAGCATGTTACTAGCTTGAAATAGTTTAAACTTAGGAACTGCTGCCCATTTCAAACTTTAGAAATATTTTAATAGAGCTTGCTTATTATTTCAGGCCCCACAGTTTTAATATCTGCTTTATGCTCATTTAAAATGTTGCCTACACATTGAAAGGGAAGTCCTGTTTAGAAGAGAATATTAAGGAAACACTTCCTGTATTTATTTTTAAAGCTCACAATGTGATAGTAACTGAGCTTTTGTATGGCCTTATGTCTCTACAATTTCACTCTTGCTTTCATGTATTTGAAAGGGACAATTTTCAGCCCAGAACATAGTTGAATAGGCTGAGTCTACTTTGCCACGCTAATGGTCTGGGGACCCAAGCACTGCTGACTGACCCCAGAGCACAGAGCTAGGAGTAGCCCCTGAGCACCACCAAAAGTGTTCTCATTTAATAAATAAAAATAAATAAATAAATAAAGAGGTTGGAATAGAAAAGAGGGAAGCTCTCAGTTTTTTAAGTGGACAAATAGATACCTATGAGGATTTTTTTTTCTTGATAAAATGATTTTAAGAACCTCTTGAATGATGAACGATCTCTTCCTCAGATTGCTTTTAACCTTTGGGAAAGCAAAATTAACCTTCAAAATAGCAATGGACTTCTCTCAGTAAATTACCTTTTCCTTATTGAAGTATTTTTGCATTTACTTTTTACTGTTGTAATTAGATGATAATCTTGAAAATATATTGCTAACTTAAAGCACTTTTGTTTGTTTGGGGACCACAAGTAGAGGGGCTCAGATTATATTCCTGGCTTTGCCCTGGAAACATTCCTGGCGGGTGATTAAACCTGGCTTGGTCACGTGCAAGGCAAACACCCTGCCCTATATTATCTCTCCTATCCCTTATAGCCATATTTTAAATAATAGCTATGTTAGTCACATTGATTTTTTTTATTTGATTGAATAATAAAATAATTAAATGAACAATTTTGTTAAAATAAGGATAAGATATCTTATTCTTTCCAGGATTTTGGACATGCCATTTTTTTCTTTAACAGAGCTTTCTGAATATATATATAGTCTTTTAATTTCCTTTATCTTTGGGAGAGTTTTTCAGCTCAAGCTTAATTAAAATCCAACTTTCCCCTCCTATACTGCATAGAAAGTGATGTAAAGTTGAATATATGTTTATAAATATTGCCATAAAATTAATTACACATTTTTCCCTATACTTTCCTTTTCTCCCCCAGAATTCAGAGTATCTTCAGTATTCTAGCAACTGCAGTTTAAATTCAGTGGTACATAAAGAAGATGATGAACCTAAAATGATGGACACTGTATAAATCGGTTAAGACTGCTGAGGCCAAGTGCTATTTTGTTACAAGAAAGGAAGAACTTGGCTATTTTCTTGACACTTTTATGGGTGCTGCACTTTATTTTTGTTTGGTTTTTGATGAAAAGGGGGAAAAGAGTACTGAAAAACGTTTTATAATTTTTTTTATGTGCTGCTAGGTTTGTTTTGTTTCTGAAGAGAGGAGTGGTACAACATGTTGTGGGATGTGAAACTGGACATTTTTTGGCGAAATTTGTCTTTAATTTTACTGTTTTCGATTTTGGAATCAAAGTATGAGAGTCTGCACAAATGCTATGTTTACAAGGACTGGTTGATTCTAGGAGGCATCTGCTACAGTGTCTCTTTTTACATGGATATGTACATGTCCTACTCTATAAAACGGATTAAAGAGAAAAATGTACTTGTATCCTGTTGCTAATTTAGCTGTCAAATCCGGTGTTTCATCCTATTAAAAGCAATAAATCAATAGTTGATTATCTGCTTTACTAAATTAAGCTGGGTGGACAAAATAAAAGTTTCCCCCTTAAAATAATTCATATTTTCGACATCATCAGTTAAATTTGTAACTATCAGATCAAATTATGTAGGCTCTAATTACTCACTCAATATCCTCAGAACAGGGTCTGGAGCAATATTACAGCTAGTAGAGTGTTTGCCATGCACCAGCCAACCTCGATTTGATCCTGGCACCTAGATGGTTCCCTGATTATCACCAGAAGTAAACCCTGAGCATAGCTGGGTGTGGTCCCCAAATCAGAAAAACAAAACTCAAAACAGTGTTCATTGGTAGTTGATTTTATTATGTTGATATTTTAAAATTGAGGGTTGGGGCCAGAGTGATAAAGTACAGCAGGTGGGAGGCTTATCTTGCACGTAGCCTACCAGCATTAGATCCCAGGCACTCTATATGGTCTTCCGAGCACCGTCAGGAGTGACTCTTGTGTTCAGAGCCAGGAATAAGCCCTGAGCACCACTAAGTCACAAAAGCAAAACAAAACAAAAATAAAATGGGTATTAATGATGATATAGAAATAAGATTTTTTTTAAACAACAAAACCAACCAACTTCAAGTAAATTTAATTTCTTTGCATGACAGTATCTGAGAATATCTCAGGGAAAAAGTTTAAAAACTACTAATGACATAATAACAAACAAGAGGAATCAGATTTTCAGTTGATCTTGCTTCATTCTGATGGAGCCGAAAATACTTTTTAAAAAGTAAGACAACTCTGGTCAGACTCACTACACCAGATACTTATTTCTAAGAGTTTGGTGACTTATTGGTAATGATGGCTTTTACATTTTTCATTTCTATTTTTAACTCAGTTACCACAAAATGTTCCTAAACATTACTTGTATATAATTCACTTCAAATATGTTGGAATATTTGATGATTCATTTTATTTAGTTGACAGTACTTACCATGAAATTTGATTTATACTGGGTTTATACTGGTTTAGTCCTTCTTATTGAGACATGCAGAAACATTTGAAATTGTGTTTCAGTTTGAGAAACCAAATGCCAAGGCATTAACCCATGTGGTGATCATGCATCTATCCAACCATGTCCTCATTTCAGGTGTTTTTGTTTTAAAACAAAATAAGACACTTAGTACTCATAAAAATGGACTGGAATTACTGAACAATATTTCTGTAACATCACTACTTTCCTGATTTTTAGAATAAAACCTTGTGCTTTTGATACAAATATATACTCTAATAAAGTGTTTGACTAATTTATATGGTAGTAGTTTTCCTAATATCAGTGATCAAATTGTAGAAGTGGTTTATTTTACTATTCTGAAATAGGCTTTTGATTTCCCCCTTTCTATGAAATAGAATATGAACACTGGAGGGTCCAAAGTAATAGTAGAGCAGATAGGGTGTTTGTCTTGCATATGGCCTACCTGGGTGTCTTCCTGGGCACCCCATATTGTCTTCCTAGAGCCAGCTAGGAATAATTCCTAAGTACTCAGCCAGATGTAACCCTTTAGCAGCACTGCCGCTAAAAGAAAATAGAAAAGAAAAGAAAAAATTGAACACAGGAGTAAAATTCCTACATGAACAAAAATATAACTTTGAACAGTATATTCCTCAACTTCATATTCTGCAGGATTTGTCTGTTAGCACCCAGACTACTTTAAATTTCATTTGTTTTCTTAGAGGAATTAATAGTTAAAAGTCAGGAAATGTAAACAGAATAAACTTCTTGAAAGACTTTTTGGTTCTATTTTCTAAAAAGGAGTTATTGAACAACAGTTTAAAATTTAGTTATTTGTTTACTTTAAAAGTAAAGTATTAGGGGGCCGGCGAGGGTGTCACTAGAGGTAAGGTGTTTGCCTTCAAGCACTAGCCAAGGAACGGGGTTCACCAGCGTCCCATATGGTTCCCCCAAGCCAAGGGCAATTTCTGAGCACTTACCCAGGAATAACCCCTGAGCATCAAGTGGGTGTGGCCAAAAAAAAAAAAGTAAAATATTAACTTTGGAATGTGAAAATGTGATTAGATTTACTTTGGGATCCACTGACTGATACCATAATTTGTACTTAAATTTTGACATACTTAGCAAAACTTTAGCACTAAGAGCAGTAAATTGCCATCCTTTTTATTTTGTTTTTTATTTTCCAGAACTTTTATTAATGAACATAGTCTCTTTCCTTGTTGAGCAGTATATATTAAACAAGCAATAATTCAGATTAAACTTTTTTCTAAATTTTTTGTAAACATGGAAAGTTTTAGTCATTCTTCCATTCAGCGATCAACTTATCAATGATAGTGGAGGCAATACTGATTTGGAATTATTTTTTTGGAGATACAAGTGGGCAATATACTCATCCAAATATACCACTAATGATTTCTGAAAATGTGCCTACTGTTCAAAAACTGCAACTTATTAGGAAAACTGGGTTTCCTTTCACACTAGTAAGATAAACTTAACATACTGCCCAAAGAACATGCCTGTAGTTAAATAGATTTTTTTTTTACAGAATGAAAAAGATGTTGGTTTTTAGGTACCCTAATTTTGAAGTGACTATTGGAATATTTTCAGTGAAAAAGTATAAAGACATTAACTTAATGAAAAGTCAGCCATTTTCAGTTTTTAAGTTGATGAGACAAAGAAGTATTTATCTGGGTTGAGATCAGGCTTTTTCATTTCGATTTTGGCATTTTGTACATCTTTCAATAAGATCCTTAAATCCTATGCATGTTTCCCATCTGTAATGGACATGTGTAGGTTGTTTAACAGTTATTTTGAGATGTTAGTTCATCTAATAAGAATTTGCTTACAGGGGCCCGGGAGATAGCATGGAGGTAAGGTGTTTGCCTTTCATGCAAAAGGTCATTGGTTCGAATCCCGGTGCCCCATATGGTCCCCCGTGCCTGCCAGGAGCAATTTCTGAGCATGGAGCCAGGAGTAACCCCTGAGCACTGCCGGGTGTGACCCAAAAACCACACAAAAAAAAAAAAAAAGAATTTGCTTACTGTGTATGCTAACGGGGAAATCCAAGGATGAATAGAAGTCGAGGAACCAGCTAATAATGAAGTCAGAACTACTATCTGCATTTTGAAAAATCAGATTCGAAGTTTGATCTTTTCTAATAGTATGGTAGTAAAAAAAATAAATACCTGGGGCCCGGGAAATAGCATGGAGGTAAGGCATTTGCCTTTCATGCAAAAGGTCATCGGTTCGAATCCTGTAGTCCCATATGGTCCCCCATGTCTGCCAGGAGCAATTTCTGAGCATCGGGCCAGGAGTAACCCCTGAGCACTGCCGGGTGTGACCCAAAAACCACAAAAAAAAAAAAAAAAAAAAAAAAGAAAAGAAAAGAAAAGAAAAACCTTTTACTGCACAACTTTGATACCAATAGTTTGTGTTGACTAAGCCAGGGTAATTACATCCAGTGTAAGCCAGTGGTGGTACACAATGGCATTACCATGCTTTAAATATGTTTTAAGCATGATTCTTTAGAGTTCCTTAATAAAGTATAACACATCACCAGAATGAGTTAAGCTTTGGTTTAAATCTTTTCAGAATTGCAATCTGGCTTGAAGTTTCCTTTCTAATAATGTGTGTGTGTGTGTGTGTGTGTGTGTGTGTGTGTGTGTTCATGTATGTATATTTTAAAAGCAGGGAGAGTACAATAGGGATTCCATAAAGAATAATGGCATCTTCTTAGAAGTTCTAAGCACAGCTAGGTTATTTATTTATTTTTGTGCAAAATTAAGGGGCCTGGAGGAATAATGTTTGGCCTTAGAATGCTTACCTTTCAAACAGAGTTAAGAGTTCAAGCTCCATTGTCCCATTTATACTGAGTGCAATCCTGACAGCTCTGCTTTTTGAACCTGGCAGTCAAACTGCCAGTGAATCCCAGTTCACACATTTCCACTTTATCACAGCTAGGTGTGTGTGAGTGCAATCTCCAGAAAGCACCACAGCTGAAAGATATCTGAGCATCACAGTCTGATATGTAACCCCCAGTAAGCATCACAGCCAGGCTAGTGTGCAACTCCAGTCATCACAACAAAGGAAGGGAAGGGGTAATACAAGCATATATTTAAAATTTAACTGCCAAAATTGAAGATTGAAGTCCTGAATTACAAAGACAAAAGCTATTCTTTAGTGTTTAGTCTCTTCGAATAATTTTTGTTAATGAGAAGACACACATAAAATACAAAATCTTTTTGTTTTTGGGCCATTCCCGACAGCACTCAGTGGTTATTTCTGACTTTTCGCTGAGAAATCACTCCTGGCAGGCTCGGGAGACCTATGGGATGCTGAGGGTCAAACCGTGGTTTGTCCCTGATTGTCCATGTACAAGGTAAATGCCCTACTGCTGTGCTATTACTCTGACCCCAAAATACAAATTATTTTAGTTAAAACTTAACAGAATTTGAACTATAATTACCAGAATTTTTTGTTGCCATAAGTTCGTTACAAACTGAGTATCCACAATGTTTTTGTTAAAATGGCACCAGAAATTAGCTGGGGGGAAAGTAGCTGTGGTTCAAAAGTTTGGTCCAATAGTAAACCTTTTTCAAGTGGAACTGAAAAACACAGTAGTAAACACTTCTAGATATCACTAACTGCCAACTTGTACTGTTCATAGCATACCCTATGAAAGGTATACCAAAATATCTGGTACACCAAAAAATAGGGTAATGGGTTGAGACACTGTTCTCATTAGCCTTTAAAGCAAAGTAGCTTCTGACTACTCTGATCCAAAAGTATTTTCACGTGGTAAATATTTTTTTAAACAACCGGATTCCTCAGGAACAATATTAGTCCTTAGGAATTATCTCATTCTGCCAACTTCTTTGCTTAAAAAATACAAGGTTGGTCAGAGACTGGCACACATCAAAATGAACAAAAAAACAGTGCTGGCACAGATGAAGGGATAAATGAATTCATCCGCTGCTGGTAGGAATAATTTTTTGGAAAAATGTTATGAACATTCCTCAAAACAAAACAAAAAACTAGAAACTGAGCCCCCAGGTGAACCAGCAGTACCACTCCTAAGAATATACCTTAGGAGGCCAGAATGATAACACAGCAGGAGGGCATTTGCTTTGCATATGGTCGACCTGGGAGGGACCCTGGTTTGATCCCTGGCATCCCATATGATATCCCGAGCCTGCCAGGAGTGATTTCTCAGCACAGAGCCAGGAATAACCCCTGCGTGCTGCCAGGTATGGCCCAAAAACATAAAAAGAATATACCTAAGGGGCCCAAAAACACTGCAGAAAAGCTCTTTGTACTATGTTAATTGCATCAATGTTCACAATAGCCAGAATCTGGAAACAACCCAAATACTCAAGAACAAATGAGTGGATAAAGAAATGATGATACATCTATACAATGGAATACTACACAGCTGTCAGGGGAAAAAATGAAGTCATGAAATTTGCTTATAAATAGATGGAACTGGAGAGTATTATGATAAGCGAAATGAGTCAGAAGAAGGATAGTCATAGAATGATCACAGTCATTTGTAGGATATTAAAAATATAGAGAAAGTAATAAAATCCAGAGACATTAGAGAAGAGGTTCAGGATCAAGGTAGGAAACTTTCCACAAATATCGGTACAGTTAGGGCAGAAATAGTTGAAAATTATTATCCTGGGCAAAAACTGAGTGCCGATAGATAAAGAGATACCATGATACCCCCTCAGTAACTATTGCAAACCACAGTGTCTAAAAGAAAAAGAGGAATAAAAAAAGAGAAGAAAAATGTCTGCCATAGAGGCAGACAGTAGGATGGGGAGGGAGGGAGGCCAAGAGGGAAACTGGGGACATTGGTGGAAGAAAATGTAGGCTGGTGAAGGGCGTTGGACATTGTATAACTGAAACTGTCATGAACCATTTTATGGCTATGTTATCTCATGGTGATTCAATTAAAGAGTTTATTTTATTTATTATTATTTGTTATTATATGCCACACCTGTCAGTGCTCAGGGGTTCCTCTTGGCTCTGCACTCAAAAATTGCTCCTGGAAGGCTTGGGGAACCATATGAGGCCAGGGATAGAACCTGCGTTTGTCCTAGGTTGGCTGCATGTAAGGCAAAGGCCCTACCACTGTGCTATGACTCTGACCCCTAAATAATTTATTTAAAAAAAAATATTTGATTTGGGGGCCGGAGAGATAGCATGGAGGTAAAGCGTTTGCCTTGCATGCAGAAGGTCAGTAGTTCAATCCTGGCATCCCATATGGTCCCCTGAGCCTGCCAGGAACCACTTCTGAGCATAGAGTCAGGAGTAACCCCTGAGTGCGGGCCGGGTGTGAGCCAAAAACCAAATATATATATATTTGATTTGAAAAATGAAAAAAGGGGGGCCGGAGTGGTAGAACATTGGTAGGACATTTGCCTTGTATGTAGCTGACCCAGGATGGACCTGGGTTCTATCCCCCATATGGTCCCTCGAGCCAGGAGCGATTTTCCAGCGTATAGCCAGGAGTAACCCCTGAGCTTCACCGTGAAACCCAAAAACAAAAAAAGGAAAATAGTTCAAAAGGATGAATACCTCTGCTCAGGTACCCCCAAGAACCACTGGAGAGGTGTCTTTTAGAAAAAAAAAAATGTAGTTTTTTAAAAAAAAAATTTGAATATATGACTTCATCTCTCCTGACAGCTGCATAATATTCCATTGTGTATATGTACCACAGTTTCTTTAGTCATTCATCTGTTGAAGGGCTTAGTTGTTTCCAGGGTCTTACTATGGTAAATAGTGCTGTAATAAATATAGGGGTAAGGAGGGGTTTTTTAAAATTTTCCTATACATGGATGTACATGGAATCTATTATGCTGAATGAAATAATTCAGAGAGAAAGAGAAAAATGGAGAATGGTCTCACTCATCTATGGGTTTTAAGAAAAATGAAAGATATTTCTCAACAATTTTCAGAGACAAAAGAGAGGAGGGCTGAACGTTACAATCGACCTCATGAACCCACCACAAAGAGTGATGAGTTTAGTTAGAGAAATAACTACATTGAGAACTATCCTAACAATGAGAATATATGAGGGAAATAGAAAGCCTGTTTAGAGTACGGGTAGGGGTGGAGAGGGGAGGAGGGATATTTGGGTCATTGGTGATGGGAACGTTACACTGGTGATGGGGGGTGTAATATGACTGAAACCCAACCCACAATCATATTTAACCAAGGTGTTTAAATAAAAAATATTATAAAAAAAAAAGGAAAAAAAAGAAAAGAAGACACCTGGAAAACAAACTGGGAAGAGCAGTAAGTGAGACCCGAGCAAGGACCTGGGAAGGTTCTCAGCATCCACCAATATAAAAGGGTCCTATGGAGCATTGAGGGTAAAGATGAGTGGGGAAAGCAGTGAGAGAGCCTCCCATCAGGGCTGTGTTGTGATGACCACTTCTGCCTTTCAGATGACTATGTGACCAACTTTCCAGTTTCTCTCCATGGCCACAGTCCTCCAGGGTAAAGCAGGGGGGCTTAAAAAATTGAATATATGGGGCCCGGGAGATAGCATGGAGGTAAGGCGTTTGCCTTTCATGCAAAAGGTCATCGGTTCGAATCCCGGTGCCCCATATGGTCCCCCGTGCCTGCCAGGAGCAATTTCTGAGCATGGAGCCAGGAACAACCCCTGAGCACTGCCAGGTGTGACCCAAAAACCAAAAAAAAAAAAAATTGAATATATGGGGCCAGGAAAGTGGCACTAGAGGTAAGGTGTCTGCCTTGCAAGCGCTAGCCAAGGAAGAACCGCGATTGGATCTCCTGGCGTCCCATATGGTCCCCCCAAGCCAGGGGCGATTTCTGAGCGCTTAGCCAGGAGTAGCCTCTGAGCATCAAATGGGTGTGGCCAAAAAATTGAATATATGTATAAAACTTTGGTTTAAATGTTTTAGAGATAGAGCTGTAATAGTCATGTTTATGAGAGTAGTCTGAATTTTCATAGCCATGTACTACCTCTTGATGTCCAAATCCTCAAATGTGCCAAGATGGTATAATAATACTACAGCAGGAGATAATAAAATATGGCATGAAATGTATCCAAATTTTGTACTATTTTAAGACCTTTATTAGAAAATAGTCACTAATTTAGAAGTCAATTAATGAGACTACAGTAGAGAAGGTGAGTGAGCCCTGTGATGTACCAAAAAATAGTCAAATCCATAGCTCCAATTTAATTTTATTTGATACATTAATTACAATAATGTAGTGATAATTCATTAGTTTAGTAGTTCATGACACTTTAAGAAAGCGTATACTATTAACATTCATATAAGGCATTTAAAAAAAGTTAGTAAGAAAAATATTTACCAAAAACATTTTTGAAAGCCTTGGTCCCTTTGGAAAGAAGACAAGTTTTAAAAACTCCGAAGGAAAATTAAGTGGTTTTCTTTTTTCCCTTTAAAATATATAATAAACACGTGCTGGCATTTATGTTTGAAGTACCTGGGCCAGAATTTCAAAGGCAGTATGTACAAGGACTCCTTTCGTCTGACTTAGCACCAAATAGGAGTGACTGTTTGAAGAGGACAGTGGAGTTTCTCAATCTCATACTGCCTCACTTTCCCTTGTAGGCCTCAGTGTAGCAGAAGCTCACATTGCTATATGCTATGTCCTCGTTGCCCATTAAGAAATTACTGATTTTTTTAAATGGGTGCTCAGATTGTCACTCCACAGCGGAGTCCTTTACCCTGAAGATAGAATGTCAGTAAACACAAGTGTCAGCTTGTAGGAATCAAAACTCCTTCATCCAGCTTAGTTACCTTCCTGATTCATTTTGGGCTACCCCATAAATTCTTTTCATTTTTCTACCTGTTAGCTGAAATTGCTATATCTGTATTGATGGACTCATCCGCATGCATAACTGATCTATTACTAATGACAAAATATGCTTTACATAGTGGTTTTTTTTTCTCATATTCTGTCACACTTATTGGTAGATCACATGTCTTAGGCAAAAAGAGAAACTGGCAAGAATCCAGACCACACATTCCTTAATATAATAACATCAGAAAACTTAGATTTCAAGTACATTTCCCAATGAGAATTCATATTTGGTGTTTGTGCATGAATTTATAATATTATTTTCTTTTTTTTGGGGGGGGGCCACACCCGGTGACGCTCAGGGGTTACTCCTGGCTATTCGCTCAGAAGTCGCTCCTGGCAGGCACGGGGGACCATATGGGGAACCGGGGGATCAAACCGTGGTCCGTCCTAGGTTAGCTCAGGCAAGGCAGGCACCTTAGTAACCTCCAGCGCCACCTCCCGGCCCCATAATATTATTTTCAAACAAATCAAAAGGACACATTAAACATAACACATCAGTACACAAGTATTTTCTTTTTTTTTCTTTTTTTGTTTGTTTTTGGGCCACACCTGGCAGTGCTCAGGGTTTACTCCTAGCTGTCTGCTCAGAAATAGCTCCTGGCAGACACGGAGGACCATATGGTACACCAGGATTCGAACCAACCACCTTTGGTCCTGGATTGGCTGCTTGCAAGGCAAACGCCACTGAGTACACAGGTATTTTCAAAACACATGTGAACATAATGATTCTTAAGAAGATAATATATTTTACAGAAAATTAAAAACTCTAAACTAATAACAGATGCATCTTAAAAATATGAGTAAATTTCTTAGTGTAAAGGCAGCAATGAATTTGCATCCTGAAACAGATCTAAAAATCCAGTTGCTTTTACCTGGAATTATATAGATCTAACATCTCAAAAGAATGTACCTCAGTGCTAGAAATACTTTTTTTTTGGCTTAGGCTACACAAGAGCCTCAATGATATACTTTCCCCACAGGACATGCAATTCTTTACTTTCCTAGATAAAGAATACTTGTCAGTCACTTCGTAAACAGTAGCTGGAATACTATATTGTTCTTTTAATTATGCTCCATAAGACTTTTCGAAAGCTTAAACATTGGGGCCAGATAATACACAGTTGGCCTGGGTTTGATCCCCAGCATCTATATGGTCCCCTGAGCGCTTCCAGGAGTGATTTCTGTGTTAAGTACCCAAAGTAAGCACTAAGCACTGCCAGGTGTGGCCCAAATCTCCCTCCCCGAAAAGAAAAGAAAGTATTAAAACATCACTGATGGTTCTGAATTGTACATAAACAGATGATAATTGATTAAACTACACTGATTGATTTCAAAAGATAGATCTGAGTATCTGACTTACTTGACACATTTTTTATTTCCAGAATAAACCATCATAAATGAAACTACTTTTCAAAATATTCATACATGCCAGAATCTTAGGACAGGAGCTTCAAAGTACACAGAGGAAGAGGAAGAGGAGGTGAAGATTCTCATCTGACTTAAATTATATATATTTTTCCTCATGGAGTAACTGACGCTTTGTGGTTTATTTGTGGAACTTTTGTTTGTAGGAAAGCATATACATGGGGCCAGATCTTGTTAGTTTCTGTTCCGGTGAATACTTCCAACACGCCTTTTTTCCTAAGAGGACAGGAAAATAATAATTTTAAAAGAGCGATAGCACAGTAGGTAGGGCATTTGCCTTAACATGGCTGACCTGGGTTCAATTCTCGGCATGCCATATAGTTCCCCAAGCCTGCCAGGAGTGATTTCTGAATGCAGAACTAGGAGCAACTGCTGAGTGTGGCCCCAAAACAAAACAAAAAACCCACACAAACATGTCTAGATTTCCAATGAGTTTATTCTAAGTTGTTCCTAAAGGGGGGTAAATGTGTGGGCAGGTGATGAGATCCCTTAGCTCTCGGTGTGTTCCACACACAGTGGATATAAGACCTGGGTCCCTGAGTACCACCAGAAGTGGTCTCTGTATGCTGCCACATAGTAACAACAACAACAACAACAACAAAATCAAACAAGTAAAACCCACAAAAGAATAGTACCTAGGTGGGTAGATAGTACAGGAGTTAGGATACATTCCTTGCAATCATGGGACCCTGGTGAGGTCCCCATCTTTACCTCCCCAACCCTGCATCTCTGAGTATGTAATGTCTCTGAAGGCTCTCTCACCTCCCCAGCACATTGAATCCTTGTAGACCTCAAGCACTACTGGATAGTATTGGAGGCCCCTTGCACCATAGCTCCAAAGTGATACCATATCCTCAGGTTCTACCATTGAATCTTCTGGCCCACTTAACTGAGTGAATCCTGAGGTACACTTGGGATAGAATGCCTTATTATTTATGATATATATATCATATGCTAAATCTTATATATAACATTTAAAAATTAAAATTTCATTATTTCAAATAAGTAACTTAGCTTATGTTACTACTAAGTTTCCAAATTCAGGGCCTATTAGACACTTTGGTTTCTTGAGTAAAACTATTTGCTAATTATCCTTCCTTCTTTACAGTTCATTTTTCCCACCTCTGCTCTCTTTCTGCAAGATCTGAGAAAGGTAAATAAGTGTTTTACGGTTCAATCTGACTTGCCAGTAAATCAACAGCCAAAGTATATTTGATTCAATTTCCTGGGGTAATATGGTGAAGAACACACAACAAACTGGGGTTTGCTTTTCAAAACAAATTACCTCAAGATTCTGGCATTCCTCTTGCATCTCCTCCTCCTCCAATCCATTCACACACACAATGACTTAATGGCTGTACCTAAAAAACTCTGTAATTCATACCTTCTGAAAACATGTTTACTCTGCAACCCTCTTTACTGTTTCAAAATATTTCACTGAGGACAAAATTATTCCTTTCTCTACTATTTCACAACATCTGCAACAGTTAAGAATAAAATAATTTCTATTGTTTTTTGGGTGAGAAATATTTGTTAAGAAGGGATTATGTAAATACTGTGTTATATTTAAGTTCTGGATTTACAAAGCTTTCATAAGAAGTATCCAAAAAAGAAAACAAATTAAGCAAGGGTTTAATACCATTTTAATAAATGGTGGGTGGGGATTTGAAATTTGCCTCTGTATTATCTCTCCAATATAAGCAGTCTAGCATCTGTCTTGCTCAAACCAAAGGACTGGACTGTTTTGATAATAAGTTGTTACTCAGCAAACAAATGCATAAAAGTAAAGGGTGTGCAAAGCAATCCTCTGCAGGAGAAGAAAAAGCTGATTAAGGAAACTGGATTGTTTCTTTATGGGGTGGGGTGGGGTGGGGTAGTATGGCATGTGACAATCAAGCATGCACTCTACCACAGCACTTGATTTTGTATTCAGAACAGTTCCCATATTTGTTGTGGAATATTATTCCATGAAGAACAGATAAAAACTGAAAATAAGGATGGTGGAATAGGACAGCAGTTAAGGCATTTGCCTTGCATGCAGGCGACATGAGTTCAACTCCTGGTATCCCAGAGGGTCCCTCAAGTCCACCAGGAGAGATTCTTGAGTGCAGAGCCAGGAGTTATTGCTGAGCACAGCCAGGTATGTCCCCCAAACAAAAAGACTCTTGAAAATAGAAGCTTTTAAAGACTATTAGGAAACTGAGGGTTGGTTGCCATTATATATTCTTCTTGGCTCTAATGTCTACTATTACATTACTCAGTTTGCCTGAAGCAGCCCTTCCTTTACAAAATGGTAAAGTGGCTCAATAATTAGAACTACTATTAGACCAGTGAGTGGTCAGCAATGAGCAGGAGGAGCTGGAGAGACAGTATACATAGCTAACCAAGATTTGATCCCTAACCCCTGCCCTAAGCACTGCCAGAAATGATCCTGTGTACAGAGTCAAGAGTAAGCTCTGTGTGTGACTCAAAAACCAAAACAGAAAAAGAAGGGGCAGGAATCTCAGCCCAAAACAGTTCCAATATCCCCTGGTTAAGACTGTTCATGTTGGTACAGTCTCAGTCTGTTCATTGATGAAAAGGTGATCTTTAACCACTCATCATAGAGAATGCCCAGGAAACTGCAACTATGAAAGTAAAGGGTGTGTAAAGCTATCTGCAGGAGAAGAAGCTGATTAAGGAGACTGATTATTTCCTGTAACTATGCAGGACAAAGTTAATTCACGGAGCTGTAAAGATAGCAGAACAAGGGGTCGGAGCAGTGGCGCAAGTGGTAAGGCATCTGCCTTGCTGGCGCTAGCCTAGGACAGTTCGTGGTTCGATCCCCTGGCGTCCCATATGGACCCCAAGCCAGGAGTGATTTCTGAGCTCATAGCCAGGAGTAACCCCTGAGAGTCACTGAGTGTGCTCCCCTACCTTTAAAAAAAATAAAAGACAGCAGAACAGGTCAGAGCATCTGCTATGCAGGCAGGAAGCCTAGGTTTAATCCCACTGGTTGTGATCCTCAAGCAAAATGTCATAAGTAGCTAATAAGAACAACCAGGTATGGCTCCAAAACTGAACAAAATAAAAAAAGTCAACACAGAATAAGAAAAAATGGCTGAGGGCCAGAGCAGTAGCACAGCGTGTAGGGCATTTTGTCTTGCATGCAGCTGACCCAGGTTTGATCCTCAGCATCCCATTAATCCCCAGGAGTGATTTCTGAGAACAGAACCAGGAGTAATGCTTGAATGCCACAGGGTGTGGCCCCAAAACCACCACCCCCCCAAAAAAAGGGAAAATGGCAAACTGAGTTATTTTCAAGCTCATGGTGAGCCGACTGTGAAGCCCAAACTACCTTTTGAACTGCTGTTACACAGCTAATAAATGTCTTATTGTTTAAACCAGTTAGAACTGAACCTTCTCATATTTTAGCACTTTAACTCTGAAGCATGGAAATGCCAAAATGGACTCAGTTCTTCCTCAGGCAAGGAAAGTTGTGAAAAATGACAAGCTCACCGGTAGTATTCCAGGACTGGCTCTGTTTCAGCTTCATAGGTCTTAAGTCTCTTAATAACTGTTTCTGGTCGATCATCCTCACGCTGAATCA
>PVKC010024810.1:0-16648 GCA_004027635.1 Crocidura indochinensis | reverse complement strand
TCAGACCGGAAACCATAAGATATATAGAACAACACATAGGCAAAACAGTCCAGGACATTGAGACTAAAGGCATATTTAAGGAGGAAACTGCACTCTCCAAACAAGTGAAAGCAGAGATTAACAGATGGGAATATATTAAGCTGAGAAGCTTCTGCATCTCAAAGGAAATAGCGCCCAGGATACAAGACCCACCCAATGAGTGGGAGAAACTATTCACCCAATATCCATCAGATAAGGGGCTAATTTCCAAATTATACAAGGCACTGACAGAACTTTACATGAAGAAAACATCTAATCCCTTCAAAAAATGGAAAGAAGAAATGGAAAGACACTTTGACAAAGAAGAAATACAAATGGCCAAAAGACACATGAAAAAATGCTCCACATCACTAATCATCAGGGAGATGCAAATCAAAACAACTATGAGGTACCACCTCACACCACAGAGAATGGCACACATCACAAAGAGCAAGATCAATCAGTGCTGGCGGGGATGTGGAGAGAAAGGAATTCTTATCCACTGCTGGTAGGAATGCTGTCTAGTTCAACCTTTATGGAAAGTGATATGGAGATTCCTCCAAAAACTGGAAATTAAGCTCCCATATGATCCAGCTATACCACTCCTAGGAATATACCCTAGGAACACAAAAATACAATACAAAAACCCCTTCCTTACACCTATATTCATTGCTGCATTATTTACCCAAGCAAGGCTCTGGAAACAATCTAGATGCCCTTCAACAGACGAATGGCTAAAGAAACGGTGGTACATATACACAAAGTAATAGTATGCAGCTGTCAGGAAAGATGAAGTCATGAAATTTTCCTATACATCAATGTACATGAAATCTATTATGCTGAGTGAAATAAGTCAGAGAGAGAGAGAGAGAGAGAGAGAGAGAGAGAGAGAGAGAAATGCAGAATGGTCTCATTCATTTATGGGTTTTAAGAAAAATGAAAGACATTCTTGCAATAATAATTTTCAGACACAAAAGAGTCTTATAAGAAATGTTTAAAAATTTAAAATGTCCTAAGTTTGTGTTTCTATTTTCTTTATTTTATAAGCAAATACAGTAAAATAGATATTATGGTTGTTATTTGTTTTCATAAAATTTTTAATGTTTTTCTTCATTTAACATCTATTTACAAAAGAAGATTATTCACACATTTAGACTATTTAAATTTTATATGTAGGAACATATAATATAAAAAATCAATAGCTCTTATAAAGTTTCATATTGTTAAAAATAATGAGGTATTATATGAACAACATACTGGAAATAAAGAAAAGGATTTGGCTTATTCTACAGCTTTTATGAATCTCTATTTGACTTATTATTCTATGTAATTTAGATGCAAGTGCCTTATTTATAAAATTAAAAATCAAACTTACTGTAGAAAAAATAAGATAATGGTTGAAAATAAACAGAATTATAAAAAACATATAATAAAATTTAGATACAGAATTTCACTGATTCATGTTTTGACCTTTGATTCATTTCAGAATGTTGTCATTTTTTTACTCAAAAACATGTTTCCAGAAGACTTTATTTGCTTTTATAACTTGTAATTTAAATAGATGATTAAAAGTAGATTTTAAGATGAATGATAAAATAAGATTTCATTATTTACACTTTATGACATCAATGATGTTGGCTCTCTATAAATGTTAAAAATAAAAGTATTACTTAATGAGCTTTCATGAAGCATTTTATGTGCCAAAAATATACTAAGAACTTTGATTTAATTATTTTATTTTCATTTACTACTAACAGCCAAAGAATAAGGTCTTATTAACATTTTATCTGTGCAGATAATTACACTGTAAAGGGTCTACCATGCAGACACAATGTGAATATAACAAGGGAGCACCAAATTAGACTTTTCTCCTCCCCCCTTTCAGTACTCAGGTTATTTCTTAACATTACATGGCAGAGTTATTTTTATAAAATTACAGTTAATTCAGATATTTAACTTAGATCATTTTACTATATTGATAATCTCTGTTTTTATAAAGTTATATAATGTATTAAATGGTGTTATTTACACTTTACTCTCACAATTAAGTAACTCTGCCAAGGAAACGAGGTACGTACATCTTTTTCCTCTTTCCTCTGGAAAACCTGATATGCAAATTAGAATTCTGAATATCAATTCATCAAAATAGAAACACCAGCAGAAATCAAAAGTGTTTTTAAAGATAAATGCATTTTTTTTTTTTTTGGTTTTTGGGTCACACCCGGCAGTGCTCAGGGGTTACTCCTGGCTCCATGCTCAGAAATTGCTCCTGGCAGGCACGGGGGACCATATGGGGCACTGGGATTCGAACCGATGACCTTTTGCATGAAAGGTAAACGCCTTACCTCCATGCTATTACCCAGATAAACGCATTTTAATATGGACTAAAATGTTCTTCAAAGTCCGTTCAAAAAGATTTTGTTAGACTCACTGTTAAATACATGAGAATAGACATTAGTCAGTTTGGGGAGGGGCAGAGGACACTGGGACATTTGTTTATTGTCTGGCTGGAAAAGTTTATTGAGGGTAGTTTTCATTTGCTAAAGTGTTTGACTAGAGAGTTCAGAGGAAAATCTATTTTTATTTAACAAAATTGTTCTAGTATGAAACCCCTCTTCTTTTTCTCCCTTTATTAATTATTATTGTTCTTCATCTGCTTACATTGAAAATAGGGTTTACAATGCATCTAATTTTGACACCAGTTACAAAATATAACTGTCCCAAACATTAAGAAAGAGAAGGAGCACCAGAGCATCTGTACGTTGTAAGAGGGGACAGAGCTGGAGGTGGAAAGGAGCAAAGGACAGAGGCCTTATACAAAGGTCACATTCAGTCAGAGACATTTATTTTAATGTTGCCCAAACAGGGAAGACAGCAGCACATTGCTAAAGACTTACAGAGCTATTTTCTAAGGGTAACATTCATGTTTCTCGAAATAAAAAAATAAATAGACAAACAGAAAGTGAATCTGAACTGTTGAAAACAATCTAACTGCTGTTGGGGGCAGAAAAGTATGAGTCACATGTGCAATAGCATGAATCAAAGGCTTGGCTGCTTTTGACTAAGGCAGCCTCATTCTATGGAGCCTCTAAACCCTGACTCCATCAATTACTAGCTCCATGACGCTGATCAAGTCCCTGATTACTATTAGACTGTTTTTTTATTTTCTATGTTGGGATAATAGTGGCTGTCTTAGAGTTTTCAACTAACAACTCTCTATGGAGAAATCCCTACTCTATCTTGAGCTCAGATACTTCCCCTCTGGCTCTCTCTGGCAAGGGAGTGATTTGTCTCTTCACTAAGATTAAGCCAAGGTGTGAAGAATGCACAACTTTGCTGCATCAGCTGCCTAGAAAAGACACATTCCTCTTTGCAACACTTGTCATGGGAAATGGTTTCACAGAGCACAGCTGGGAGAAAAGGTCTCAGCTCTGTAGTCATCTTGCTCTCATAATGAGTCTCAAAAACCAGACTTGATGGCTACCAAAGAAGAGAATGATGTTAGGAAGTTAATGGCCACCCACTCTTAGCACCCATTTGAATTTTCTAACACACACACACACACACACACACACACACCAGATAGTGATGGTCATTTATTTATTCATTTATAACTCTGTATTAAACTTGCAGTCAGCTAAGAATCTGCAAAAGGTCAACATCATTGTAATTATCATATATCAATATATTTTGATAGAGAATAGTGGAGTAATATATGTGCATATAGTCACGATATTCAAATGATGTGATCTATTAACTAGCAGAACAATGGGAAATTGGGTCATTTCAAGCAGTCTTAGAGAAATTCTGCAGATCACATTCAGCTTAATTGTCAATGTCATACACATGATCCTAAAGACTTTTAGAGCACTTTTAGTAGTTCCCTTCACTTAGTACATCCTAGGAAAATAATTTTTGTTTGTATTTCTTTAAACAGAATGAATAAAATATAGATCAACAGTAACAGAGCCTAGTAATTGCTTCAAGTGTCTAGATAAAACTTTCTAAAAAAATGCTTAGAAGACAGATAGATGCATATTTTATTTTGGTTTCATTTATTTCAAAGAGCTCCTAGTGTGTGTTTTTTTTTGTACACACAAACACATGCAAAATAAAGGAAGTGAGACACTTCAGTCATAGAAAATAGAATTATTCTATATCTTAACACCATGACCATGACCCAAACATAAAATATTCAGGTTTAGTTTACAATGATCACAAAATTCAGAGCTTGAAAATGTGCAAAAGTCATTTTTTTTCAAAGAAAATTAACACAGGGAAATACTATGGACTTGCTTAAAATAAATGTCAGCTGATGAAAAATATACTAAATTAGTCCCTAGCATAAATAATTTCCTATAGACATTTACTAATGGACCTTTTAGAATAACAAAAACATTAAATTAAAAATCAATTAAACAAACAGCAAGTCACGACCTTTATGTATGTTATGCTACTGTTTGTTCTTTCAAGTAGTAATGGGCCATTAATACTAAAACCATCTGCAAATTGTGCTGGAACACTGAGACTGGAACACTGAGACAGAGTCTGTGGTCCAAGGTCAAGGCTAAGAAGGAGTAAAAATATGAAAATCCACAGCAAGATTCAACAAGACAGTTGAAGATTGGAGCTTCCAAAGCAGAGATTAGTTATTTGAGGACTTTAATACAGAAAAGAGCCAAAATCAATCCATAAAGAAGACTCTTTAAATGTTAAGATCAGCCCAGATTATTCATTTGACAACTGTTGGAAATTTCCTGTTGAGAAATATAGGCAGATACACTCTTATTTTTCTGCTTCGTTATCTAATATTTAAATATGCATATATGTTTTTATACATGATAATAAAATCTCATTGAGGTGACTAGTAAGTAAAACACTGGGCACTGAATGTGTACGTGAACGCAGTAGCAAAACTGTACTGTAGCAATTTATCATTTCAAGCATCCTTCAGACTAACATTCAAGGCAAAGTCTTCCAAATAAAAGATCTCCAGAGAAGTGGAAAGCTAAATTAAGCTGAATGTGATAATGAGAGAGCAATTAATATTAAATATTTCATAACAATTTATTTTTCACATATCTCTTCTGACCTGTTTAATGCCAGTACATACATATCATACATACATATCATTTTACACATATCTCTTCTGACCTGTTTAATGCCAGTACATGTATATTCACTTAGCCCCTGTTAGAGAGGAACTCTAATGGACATCATGTAGTTACTATGTCACGTTAAGCCTTTTATTATGTGGAATTTGATTATGGGTCATAAATTATGTATTTATCTTGTGTTAAGTGAAGAAAGTAACTTGCTAATTAGAAGAAATCAAAGTTATTGACCTCTAGTGAGTCTCTTCTACATCTACTATTAGCATAAAATAGAATTCCATGACATGAATGCAAATGAATATTTATTTTATTACTAATATTTATTCTTCTAGGTCTCTAAGAAACCAAACAGACTGCAGTTTGGGGAGAATTAATTAAGAATCCATTCACTATTCAAATGTATTGTCTTTCAGGTCATGAAGTAGATTTGTCAACCTTCTATGTACACTTTGATTTCTGCTGCTGGTGTTGGGTTTAGGTAAATTATGCTTTATCTTGTTAACTGAACTTCTGCTATGTTCTGTTAATAGAAGGCACAGTAGCAAGATTATAAAACAAGAGAAGTGAGCTTCTCTTTCCTGAGAGCAATCAGGAGTGATTCTTATCCAATAAGAAAAACAATGAGATCTGTTGCTTAATTATTGTTAACAGTTCCAGATATACCTCAATAAGGATTAAATCAGTCCATCCCACAGTTGAGAAAGAGAAAATATTTTAAGCTCCCTTAAGATTCCCTTCCAAACCCCCATCCTGTCACCCTGCACACAAGCTAAGTTCGGCATGCTTTCCTTTTCAAAGGTCCGGATTCCAGTTCTAAAAGACCCATCCTTTTTCCTGGGTGCCAGCTTTACCATGTAGCAAACCCTACTTACACAGTCATGTTCAACATGTGAATTTTAAATTTTAAGGCTTCTCTCCATAGTTTTAAGGTTCTGGTGAGTTTTTCCTTTAAATAAGGAACAGCTGCTGTTTGAACTAATTTAACCAGCATTGCCACAGCAACCTGGAAATTAACTTCTTTTTTTTAAATAAAACAAGGAAGTTGTAATTTTTTTTATTTGGGAGGGTGGTTGGGTCACACCCGGTAGTGCTCAGGGGTTACTCCTGGCTCCATGCTCAGAAATCGCTCCTGACAGGCTTGGGGGACCATCTAGGACACCGGAACTCGAACCAATGACAGTCCGCATGAGAGGCAAATGCCTTACTCCATGCTATATTCTGGCCTTGGAAGTTGTAATTTTTTTATTATTGTTTTTACTTGGTCCCAGAAACAGCAAAGTAACATCTATCCTATCAAATATTTTCCTATAATATCATTAGATAATGTCTCATATCAATAACTGAGATATCCACATTTGACAGTCTTATAGTACTTGCTTTGATTGCTTTATTTTATGCTATTTTTAGCTTTATTGAGGTGTCATTTACAGAGCAAATTGTGAGGTATTTAAAGAAGATAATGTGAAGATTTATAAATGTGTACATTGTGAAATGATTCTCACATTTGAGTTAAATGACATTTCTATCACATGAAACCAAACATAAACCTTAGAGTTGCCATCTTCATAAATGCCTTCTTTCTATTTGGGAAGTTTGTAAATCTTCAGTTTTATCTTTTACTTTGTTACTTTTTACTGATGATTAATAAATATACAAAAACATGCACAGAGAACATTAATTTTAGATTTACAGCTCCATTAATTTTATGTATGTATACTCCCAGATCAAGATATATCTCATTTTCAGCACCAGAGCCTTTCTATCTCATCAGACTTGAAACCACAGATGACTTCTTACAAGGAGAAAATAGAGGAAAATATACTCCCATTGGTTGAGTTATTGCTTCATTACAAGGCCAGTTATTTAACCATTAGAAAAATTAGGATTAGAGAGATAGGACAGGGGCTAAGGTACACGCTTACGTGCAGCTGACCCTAGTTAGATTATTGGCACGGTGTGGTTCACTGAGTATCTTTAGGGTTATTCCTAAAGGCCACTGAACACCACTATGGAGGCCTTACAAATCCTCAGTAATACATGAGCCAATAAGTATCAAATTCTTATATTCTTACATTAAGTCTTTGAGTCAGTTGTCTAAAATCTACTGGAAGGTATCCCTAGACACTATCACTTCCCACTTGGAGAAAGCATGCATTAGACGTGGCCTTGTGCCTTTTCTGGTGCAAGTGCTTTCTTTTAAAGGAATCCTTTTGCCAAAAGAAGCCCACTTAGAGAAGTCAATTTTTTTGACCCTTTGCACCAGATATTTGGATGTGATCCCAACGTGGCAGTGATACTCAGCGTTTATTTCAAACAAAGGAAGAAATAGTATCAAAACCGCCAAAAGTCTCCTGCTGGCTAGTCTCTTTGCCAATCTTAACCTTGGCGCCAAGAATATGTTTTTTCCAAGTCTAGCTCATGATGGAAGCAATCATCTATTTACTCAATACATTTCCACCATCAACCCTCAACAGAAGTTGTCCTCACCTGAAGAATGGTCTTTTAATATGTAAATTTTAGGTTAGTCCCTCATGGTACTTCTCCCCCACGCCTTTGTTTCTACCTGGCTACACCCTACATTCCTAAAACCTGCCTATAAAAGCCTTCGCCTGAAAATATAATTTGTCCTTCGTCCCTTTGGTGAAGGACCCCATGCATTCTTGTGTGGTCTCATTTATTTCATTTCATATTTCATAATTCAAATTTCATATTTGTCTGCTTTGCACACTCGCTTAATTTTCAGTGAAAATATTATTCACTAAGGTTGTTTAGGGACTTTTACAGGTCTGCAGCAGACACTATCTTAGTGGTCCCCCCAAAGAGAGGAAAAATAAAATTGATAACAGTATGATTATTATTCTTTCCTCTAGTAAAACATTTAACTGTTGGGGTTGGAGTGGTGGTACAGCAAGTAGGGCATTTGCCTTGCATGCACTGACCTAGGATGGACAGCTTTTCTATTCTCTCGTGTCCCATATGGTCCCCCAAGCCAGAAGAAATTTCTGGGTGCATATCCAAGAGTAACCACTGAGCATCACCGGGTGTGGTCCAAAAACCAATATATATATACATATATATATTATATATTTATAACCCCCCACAAGTGCATTTAACTATTCATATTTCTTGTCATATTTATCTACAATATTTAATTGTATTAAAGCAATTGTGACCAGAGAGTTACTAATATCGAGTAAAGCAATTATCTTGCATGTAGCAAATCTGGATTTGATTCCAGAATCACATACAGTCCTGCAAACCTTGCCATGAAATATTTTCATGCAAGAAATCAGGACTGTGTATTGTATAATAAACAAAATGAATATTAAAAAGGAAATTATAATGAATTGTAGAGATAAGATAGGACTGCTTGTCAACTCTTATTTGATCCCTGGAACAAAATATGGTCCCATAAAAACTGTCAAGAGTGATCTCTGAAAACAAAGTTATGTGTGATGTCTGAGCACCAACAGTTTGTGGATTCCCCATCTATAAATAAATAAAAGTTATGAAATATAATATATTTAGTGCATGAAAACTATGTCAATCATCAGAAAAAATTCTAAGACTGGTGAGAGAGTTCAGGGAATAATTTGCTTACCTTACATGTAGGTAATTCCAATTCTATACCCAGCACCACTTATGATCTCCTGGTTATACCATAGGTTACTCAGGAATATATAGCCATGGGAATTCCCTGAGTACTACTGAATGTAGCCCTCTTCAACACAAAATAAATATTTCAAAAGAAATCCTTGTTTGGATAGATATATAGTCAAGGAACAACTTGCATAGTATAAAGAGATAAAGTTAGAAAGAAAGAAATACAAAAAAACATAAATCAGAAGTTTATGAACTTACAGAATTAGTATTTTCTCATAATATTAATAGAGAAAACATATTCCAAGGAAAAATTTAGAATAAACAAGATGTTTACAATAGTGATAGCATAAGAGAAGATATGAACTGAGCAGCAAACATGAACTTTGGACTTTAGATTACTCATGAAGGGTAACACTTGTATGCAAAGTGAAATACACATTTTAGGAGGCACAGGGTTAATTAAGAAAGTCTTAATTAATTCTTAATTAATTAAGAAATTAATTTTTGTTTAGGTAAATACTAAAAATCATAAATTAACAAACTTGGATGTAGAGTAACAAAAATAAAGGCAGAGTTAACAGAATTTGGATCTTGGATATTTTAGTGAAAATTTCTGTGAGGAATGTAAGATAAAGGAAAAACTTCTGAGTCAAGGTTTGAACTGGTCGATGAATTAGAAGCTAAATAATCAGTGATTTCAATTTTTTTAATTTTCATTTTGAAATATATTTCAGACATGGGAGTTTATGCAGTCAGTGGTAACTGGAGTTAAAGGGTTGAATACTTAAAGATCAGACATCAAAAGAGTATGTTTGGGAAGCAATTTCAGAAAGGGAGAATAAACTTATACTAAGGATAATATTAAGTCATAAAAATAATAATAAACCATTAAAATTAATATTAAATTTATTAAAATCTCGGTCATTTTCCTTACTTCTAAGTCAACTTAGCAGTGTTCAGGGCCTAGTTCAATTGGTATTGCAGAGAGGATCACTGTGTAGTGATAGAGACTGAACTGAGGTCTTCCCTTATGCAAAGTATCTTTTTCATTCACTTAATCTGTTGAGCTCTCTTTCTTTCTAAACTTCAGGAACTTAGACATTTAAGGACAAGGAAAATAATAAGAGACCCTCCCAAAAATGTCATGGAAAGTGACTATTCATTGATGTTAAAAATAACTCTAGGCATGATGCTTTATTGTATTCAGTAGCAATATTGCTAGATGATTTAGAATGTGGGCCATAAAGACAGACAGTATAAGTAGTATTTTGATTTTATTACCTAGATTGCAAGATCCTGAACCAGTTACACGTAGTTTATTCCCTATAAAATGAGAATAACAGGGATAACTGTTTCCTCGGGGGATTATAAGAAATTAGTAAATTAATGCATAAAATGTTCTCAGAAAAGTGTTTGTCATGCTTAAATAAAGATATAGAAAAAAAAAGAACAGTGTTTGGCACACAGTAAGTGCAAATAGGCATTAGTAATTATTATGTACCAGATTTTCCTGTTTTGGAAGTCATCTCAGGAGGTTTTCTGCATATAGCTTTTAATGAGTTATTAATAAATTATGAACTTCTATTTCAACACAAAGGGGATTAAACTTAATTTTAATTATATCAAAGTACCATTGTTTGAATGTTGCTTATTATGTAGCCCATTAAGTGATTTGTCATATTATGCATTCCTAATGTCTTTGTTTATCAAATTATATTTGAATTTTCTTATCTTAAAAAGAAAACATTTCTTCGTACTGTATTTTATTCTTTTTTTAATTTTCTTTGGTTTTTGGGCCACACCTGGTAATGCTCAGGGGTTACTCCTGGCTATGTCCTCAGAAGTCACTCCTGGCTTGGGGGACCATATGGGAAACCGGGGAATCAAACTGCGGTCCGTCCTAGGCTAGCACAGGCAAGGCAGGCACCTTATCTCCAGTGCCACCGCCTGGCCCCTCTTTTTATTTCATTTTATTTTATTTTTTGTTTTTTTGGGCCACACCCATTTGATACTCAGGGGTTATTGCTGGCTAAGTGCTCAGGAATTGCACCTGGCTTGGGGGGACCATATGGGACTCCGGGATTGAACAGCAGTCCTTCCTTGGCTAGTGCTTGCAAGGCAGACACCTTACCTCTAGCGTCACCTCACTGGTCCCTGTATTTTATTCTTATAATTTCCACAAGTGATTTCTATTCTGTTTCTATACAACTAGTGCTAATATGCTTACAATGTGAGACTTTGTATTCATATCACAATTTACGAAAGGATCTTCAAAAGTTCTATGTACATGATTTCTGTTTAGTGGCAAGATTGTTAGGAAAGTATGTGGTTAGATTTTTTATTTACAGATATTTTAACAATAAGGGAAGAAAATGAGCTTAGAAATGATATTTTACAACTCAAAGAATATTTGGTTTTATTTAAAAGGTACATAGAGATGCTGGCCAACTTAAAAACCAACCTTCTAAATTATACATTTTTAAAATTTTCAGACAAAGCAATAATTGGTAAGAAAACAAAGCTATTAGATATATATTACACTACCTTTATTATAGCTGAGAAGTAATAACAAAAACTAACACCTGGTACACTGAAATGAGTCAGCTATGCAAAGCATGAAAAGCATGGGAAAACAGGTAATTAAAAAAAAGGAAAACCACATAATAATATGGGATAGCAGATGGTCAGCAAAGAGAATATTTACTATAATCATAAAAGTAAAGGACAGATTAAATAAAAGTGCAAGTACTGTCATCAAGGGACCTGGATGTCCCTGTACCAAGTCATATTAGATTGGACAAGGTCTAAACACTTGGCAACCTCATCAGGAGATACAAATGCCAAATCATAAAAAAGTATAGGAAGGCTGGAATTTGGTGTTGAGATTACAACAGTCAATAAATCTTCAAGAAGAGAAAAGCCAGGGGCCAGTGAAAAGACACAGTGGGTAGGACATTTGCCTTGTACGTGACAACAAGGGTTTGATTCCTGGCATCCCATATGATTCCTGAGGCTGCCAGGAGTGATTTCTGTGTAAAGAGCCAGAAGTAATCACTGATTGCTGCTGGATGTGGCCCCAAAACAAACACACGCAAAAAGGGAAAAAGCCAGAATTTCTGAGTTTTAGAAATGATATAGCAGGTCTAGGGAGGCCAAATATCAATAATTTGGAGAAGGTCTAGGATGTGCTGCAAGGAGTTGGGACAAGAAGCAATTAATGTCTAACAAAGAACATACTCTCATGAATGTGGTTGGGTTTTGATGACTAGGATTTATTTCCCTTTTAAAGCAAACTAGGCAGGATGGTTTAATTAGAGTTGTTTTAAAAGCCTTTGAGAGTAGGTATAAATTCTATCATCATTGTAGAGAACCTGAACATACAAGAGAAGTGACTTTATCTTTTATCTTTCAACATAAGGTCACCAGGAGCTATGGATGTTCATTCCAAGAACAGAAAGAAAAAGATTTTTAAGTTTGTGCTCACTAAAAAAAAAAGGGGGGGGGGAGAGTGAATCGTCCTTTAATGTTACAGCAATAGAAAGCACAATCTCCATTATTGTAACACAGTAAGTAACTACATACTATTGTTCCTAGTTTGTCAATATGCTTGGAAAGAGTAGTCAACCCAAATGAAGTTGTGACACCCTCCTGAAGGATATTTTTACAGGATAGGGGAGAGAGAACTGTTTAAAATTAGCTACTTGAAATTTTAGAGATGTATACTTTATGGAAGGCATTGTTTGAATATAAAAATGGTCCATTATAACGTATACCTAGACATTCTTTAAAGGGGGAAAATATTTATACTTGACTTCAAAAAAAACTTGGGAAAATATTGATAGGAAAAAAATAAGAATTCATGTGCTTAAAATGTTAGAGTAAAATCTATTCTGCATTCTTAGTATTTGTAAATATATATAACTCTATAGCATAAAATCTTTATGTTAAATGCATATAACATTACATCAATTTACAATATACAAATATAACTATGTTCCATATGCTATACCACTGTATATAGTGGAATAGTTCAAAATAGAGTTTATGCTTCTTATTCTTGTCAAGTAATGTGAGAATGCTCAATTTGATGTTTATACATTAAAAATTGAGAATAGACATCATTCATACTTGATCTTTGTCATATTAATGAATCTAGTGCCACATTTCTTGAGCCTCTATCTGGTTGCCCACATTACCAGGAAAGTTAAACCTCCAGAATGACACCTTCAGACTCCTTTTGGAATAGATACAGCTTCCTCTCTCTTCAAACTAGGTACAAAAGCTTGTCTGCCTGACCTCTGCCTTTATTAGCAAGGTCAGCACATCTCCTAAAGTGCTGTTTGAAAGTTCTACTCATAAAATTTCACACTGCCATTGGGTGAAGACACGCAGGAAGGGAAAAGAACAATTCTCAGTCTAATTACTCAGATCCTCTGAGAAATTCTAACTATAAAAATTCAACCTTAGCATAGCAGGAACATTACTAACCCAATGGAGAAAAATTGTAGAAGTGTAGCAGTTTCAATGAGTTAAAAACAACAACAGGAAAGGCTCAATCATAATAAACTAGCTCTGTAAATCATCAGAGAATGACTTTAGTGACATTATGTTAAGGATATTTAATGAGCTCAAATAAATGATGGCATAAGTAGTCAGCATATCACATAAGAGCCTGAATGAGAAACCACTATTATAAATGGGGAAAATAATTAGAAGAGCCTGAATGAGAAACCACTATTATAAATGGGAAAATAATGAAGAGTATGGTAAGTGATATTAAAAAAAACTCATAGGAAGCTATGAGCAGCAGAATAAGAGCAGCTGGGAAAGATCAAAGCCTACCAAAAAATCTCATGGAGAATATCTCTAGAAAACAGCAGAAGATGGAAAAGATCTAAAAAGACATGAACAGTAAATCAAAGATTTATGATATAGTTCAAGTGTAACAATAAAAGAATCACTGGACCTATTTCTTTCTCAAGACCTGTTCTATTTCATATCCCAGGAATTCCCTGTGTGATATCAACAAAGACCCTTCTACAGAAATGACTATGACCCAAATCCTTCTTTAGAAGTTCTTTCCTTTGATACATTAATTGTTTAGGAGTTTGGGAATGAAGCTAACTCTTAACTCAAGCACAGCTAAAGCATATCCAGAAATTGATATATATTCTCAAAAGAAATAATTTATCTTTTAGTTAGATGCTAAACTGAGAAGATATGATCTGTGGTACTTCTGTCATGAAAGACAGACAATTTATTTCATATATGCATTTTAGTAAATAGTTAAGTATATAAAACTATAAGTTGTAGAAACCAGGGCAAAGCACTGACATGAGATGAATATGAGCCATGGCTCTGAGCAGCTGATTAGAGTAAAAAATAGTTCTTATTACTGATGAATCTATTTCCTTAATATGTAAATATTTAAGATGTTGATAATAACTTTGGCAAACATTAAATATTTACATAAATATATTACTACAAAACTAGAAATATCTACTAAGGAAACAATGCCCAAACATACTTTCAGTAGTTTTGTTTTTAGTAAATAAATATACTGATCTTAAATCAATTAGCATTCTGACCATAGAGTATTTACAAACTAGAATTAAATATCTATTAGCTTAATACATACAACAAAGTCTATTTAAAATTAAAGGTTGGAAAGTATTCATTAAGTAAAAGGAAAGTTAACCATCCTAGTAAAAGACAGTTATTGTTTACTAAATAGAACACCACTTTCCCAGCTTCCCTAGATTTAATGAAGACAAGAGAGATTAGATACACAGTAGAGACACTAAATGAAAGCATTTCTCATTGTCAGGTGGTCAGATGGGAGATCAGAGCTCTGGTACATCACTTAAGTCACAAAAAAGTTTGGTATGACAGAAAAGTAAGCCACTATTCTGATGAGTCACAGAGATTTACTGATTCATGGGATTTAGTTTGACATTTTTGAAAGACTTTTATTTTTCAAAATAAAAAATTTAAAAAAGTTTACACTGGTATCATCTAAAAAATGTATACATGATTTTCTAAAATTCTATTTTCAAGGACTTACATAGAGAGGTATAAAGCTGCCAACGGTAGATCAAAGACTACCATGCTGATCAACTCAAATGCCGATCAAGCTATGCAAATTAATATTAACACAGTATAGTCATTAAATTAAAAGCAATACTAAGTAGTATACACTAGAAGTTTTGTGTAGTCACATTAATTCAGTTCTTTTTTTGTTAACATACATCTTTTTTTCTTTATTTGGGAATATAAACTTCTCCCACACTGATTTACTTCTCTCCACTACATTTACAGAAATATATATATATACACACACATATATATATGCAGCATAAGTGTGCTATAGCTAATGACTATTTAAATATTTTATGTTTCAAAGGACATATACACATTACATTTTCATCTTTGTTACACAAATTATTTTCCAATTATTCTGTTAAAATACATGCTTGAAATAAAATTAAACTAATCTATGGGATCAGTTGATTATCTTTTTATTGTTCCAATATACCTAAAGGAGGGCTGACTAGCAGCTTGTTAAGCCTTGCAGCACCCCCTGGATGGACGCTATAAGCATCTGGGGCCGCCCACCCCACCTATCGTCCAGATGGAAAGCAGCAGGAGGAATGATCAACAGTTTGATGAGTCCCCCCGCCCCCCCAATGCCCCAGAGGTGATAAGGGACCTGTGGTACTCTGAAGCCTTGAAGAGAACCAACAGGAGGCATGGATAACCACCTCGGCACCCAGAAGGCTGCACGCACCTGTGCCTACCCATGGCCCAAAAGAGCACCAGCAAGAGGAGTGATCAACAGCATGCCACACACATTTCTTTAGTTAATGAACAGAGAAAACACTACCATTACAAAGGACACAATAGGGAAACAAAGCAGAATACCACCAAGCTTAGACTCAACAAGTGCTGACCCAACAAGTGCTATGCAGACTCAAAAGGTACTTGTTGAATAAAATAATTAATTGGGCCCTTAGGATGGAGCTGGATGGAGGTGGATGGTGATGGAGGCCTTTCTCCTCCAGCTCAGGGCCAAGTGGCTCCACCTTCTCCATCCGCCAGTGGGTTTGCCAGTTCAGGTGATTGCGGTGGACAGAAAACTCACATGCAGGCAGGCTTCAAGAAATATCAGTTTTATTCATGCCCTAACCACCACATGTATGGCCTACCAAAATCATTTATACTGGATCCTTATTTAGCCCTGCAGAATAACTTGTCTTTCAGTCATCTTTCCTCCTGCTCCTTCTCCATACTCCATCCAGGCCAAATTTCTTTGCCCTTCCGGCCAAAAGTCTTTTGTTCCCTCCCAAAGACCCCGCCCAGAAATGGGCGGTCTATTAGCAGGTAAGGTTACACTGGAAGAAATGGGCAGTGTGGTTACAGTACTGACCTCCTATATTGCTCTCAGAACTTTAGAGAAGAAATAAGGTGGATCCTCATAGAACTCAAAGAAAGCATGGAACAAACTAAATGAATCACAAATAAGAATCAAGAGATTATGAAAGTAGAAATACAAAAACTTCAAACTAAAATAATAAGACTAAAAAACTAGGTAGGCAAAATGAAAACCTCATCGGAAAGCCTCTTCAAAATAACAGTAGCTGAAGAAAGAAAGAATCAGTGATCTGGAAGATGATATGCATAACAACTCCATGCAACATGAGAGGTTGAAAAGAACCTTAAAACAATCAGAAAATGGGAAAATTCTCAAAGAATGTGAACAGAGGAAAACAGAAGTCTTTGATTAACTCCATAGAAATAGCTTAAGACTTCTTCCAGAGATCAAAGGAGAAAATACCCAGGAAGAATCAATAGTAAAGGACATCATTATAGAGAAAATACCAGAGCTAAAGATCTTGCAACCAAAACTTACATGC
>PVKC010024809.1:0-16729 GCA_004027635.1 Crocidura indochinensis | reverse complement strand
TGTTTATTGTTCCAGATGAACTTCATAAGTGCTTGATCCACTTCTTTGAAGAATGTCATGGGTATCTTTATAGGGATGGCATTAAACCTGTATAATGCTTTGGGGAGAATTGCCATTTTAATGATGTTAATCCTGCCAATCCATGAGCAGGGTATGTGTTTCCATTTCCGTGTGTCCTCTCTTATTTCTTGGAGCAGGGCTTTATAGTTTTCTTTGTATAGGTTCTTCACGTCTTTGGTCAAGTTGACTCCAAGATATTTGAGTTTGTGTGGCACTATTGTGAATGAGATTGCCTTTTTTTTTTTGTGGTCTTTGGGTCACACCCAGCAGTGCTCAGGGGCCACTCCTGGCTCCATGCTCAGAAATTGCTCCTGGCAGGCACGGGGGACCATATGGGGCACCGGGATTCGAACTGATGACCTTTTGCATGAAAGGCAAACGCCCTACCTCCATGCTATCTCCCGGGGCCCGTGATTGCCTTCTTGACTTCCTTCCCTTCTCTATCATCATTGGTGTATGAAAAGGCCATTGATTTCTGTATGTTAATTTTGTAGCCTGCCACCTTGCTATATGAGTCTATTGTTTCTAGAAGCTTTTTGGTAGAGTCTTTAGGGTTTTCTAAGTAGAGTATCATGTCGTCTGCAAACAATGAGAGCTTGACTTCTTCCTTTCCTATCTGTACTCCCTTGATATCTTTTTCTCGCCTGATTGCTATAGCAAGAACTTCCAGTACTATGTTGAAGAGGAGTGGTGAGAGCTGACAGCCTTGTCTTGTACCAGAATTTAGAGGAAAGACTTTTAGTTTTTCTCCATTGAGGATAATATTTGCCATTGGCTTGTGGTGAAACTAACTTAAAACTTTAACAAAGTTTGAGGGTCTGTCTTTATTTCAATACCATGCTGTTATGATAACTATTGATTTGTAATTCAGTTTAAAGTTGGGGAAAGTAATGCCTCCCATATTGCTTTCCCTAAGGACTTTTTTTTTAGCTATTCAAGGGCGTTTATTGTTCCAAATGAATTTCAAAAGTGTTTGATCCACTTCTTTGAAGAATGTCATGGGTATCTTTAGAGGAATCACATTACATCTGTACAATTCTTTGGGTGAGTATTGCCATTTTAATGATGTTAATCCTGCCAATCCATGAGCAGGGTATGTGTTTCCATTTCCTAGTGTTCTCTCTTATTTCTTGAAGCAGTGTTTTATAGTTTTCTTGTAGTTTTCTTTGTATAGCCTCTTCATGCCTTTAGTCAAGTTGACTCCAAGATATTTGAGTTTGTGTGGCACTAATGTGAATGGGGTTGTTTTCTTCCCTATTATTATTGGTGTATAAAAAGGCAGTTGATTTTTGTGTGTTAATTTTGTAGCCTGCCACATTGCTATATGAATCTATTGTTTCTAGAAGCTTCTTGATAGAGTCTTTAGGGTTTTCTAAGTAGAGTATCATGTCATCTGCAAACAGTGAGCGTTCGACTTCTTCCTTTCCTATCTGGATTCCCTTGATATCTTTTCTTGCCTAATTGCTATAGCAAGTACTTCAGTACTATTTTGAATAGCAGTGGTGAGAAAGGACAGCCCTGTCTTGTATCAGAATTTAGAAGAAAGACTTAGTTTGTCTCCTTTGAGGATGATACTTGCCATTGGCTTGTGGTAGATGATCCTAACTATATTGAGAAAGGTTCCTTTCATTCCCATCTTGCTGAGGGTTTTGATCAAGAATGGGTGTTGGGGCCCGGGAGATAGCATGGAGGTAAGGCGTTTGCCTTTCATGCAAAAGGTTCGAATCCCGGTGCCCCATATGGTCCCCCGTGCCTGCCAGGAGCAATTTCTGAGCATGGAGCCAGGAGTAACCCCTGAGCACTGCTGGGTGTGACCCAAAAACAAACAAACAAAAAATAAACAAAAAAAAAAGAATGGGTGTTGGATCTTATCAAGTGCTTTCTCTGCATCAATTGATATGATCATATGATTTTTATTTTTCTTGTTGTTGATGTTGTGTATTAAGTTGATAGATTTATGGATGTTATACTATCCTTGCATTCCTGGGATGAAACCTACTTGATCATAGTGAATGATCTTCTTGATGAGGCATTGGATCCTATTTGCCAGGATTTTGTTGAGGATCTTTGCATCAGTGTTCATCAGGGATATTGGTCTTTAATTTTCTTTTTTGGCAGCGTATCTGTCTGCTTTTAGTATTAGGGTGATGTTGGCTTCATAAAAACTTTATGAAAGTATACCCATTTTCTCAATTTCATGAAAGAGCCTGACCAGGAATAGTAGTAGTTCCCCCTGAAAGGTTTGAAAGAATTCATTTGTGAATCCATCTGGGCCTGGGCTTTTGTTTTGGGGCCAACATTTGATTACCGTTTTAATTTCCTCAATGGTGATGGAGTATTTAGATATGCTATATCCTCCTTATTTAACCGTGAAAGGTTATAAGAGTCCAAGAATTTGGGGCTGGGTGGTGGCGCTGGAGGTAAGGTGCCTGCCTTGCCTTGTGCTAACCTTGGACGGACCGCGGTTCGATCCCCTGGTTCCCCATATGGTCCCCCGTGCCTGCCAGGAGCGACTTCTGAGCGAATAGCCAGGAGTAACCCCTGTGTGTCACCGGGTGTGGCCCAAAAATCAAAAAAAAAAAAAGAGTCCAAGAACTTTTCCATTTCTGGGGGCCAGAGAGATAGCATGGAGGTAAGGTATTTGTCTTTCATGCAGAAGGTCATTGCTTCAAATCCTGGCACCCCATATGGTCCCCCAGCCTGCCTGGAGTGATTTCTGAGCTTGGAGCCAGGAGTAACCCCTGAGCATTGCAGGGTGTCACCCAAAAACCAAAACAAAAAAAATATCCATTTCTTCCATATTCTAATATTTGGTGGCATAGAGTTTCTCAATGTAATCTCTGATTACTCTTTGAATCTCTGCAATATCTGTAGTGATCTCCCCCTTTTCATTTCTAATACAGGTTACTAAGTTTCTCTCTCTTTCTTTGTGAGTTTTGCCAATGGTCTATCAATCTTGTTTATTATTTCAAAGAACTAACTTCTACTTTCCTTGATCTTTTGGATTATTTGGGGGTGGGAGTTTCACTTCATTGATTTCTTTTTTTTTTTTTTTGGTTTTTGGGCCACACCCAGTGACACTCAGGGGTTACTCCTGGCTATGCGCTCAGAAGTCACTCCTGGCAGGCACGGGGGACCATATGGGAACCGGGGGATCGAACCGTGGTCCGTCCTAGGCTAGCGCAGGCAAGGCAGCAGGCACCTTACCTCCTGCGCCACCTCCCGGCTCCCTCACTTCATTGATTTCTGTTTAAGCTTTTTTATTTCCTTCTGTTTTCCCAATTTTTGTTTCCTTTTGTTGATCATTTTCTAATTTTATGGGTTGCATCATTAGGCTATTGAGGTATGCTCCTTCTTCCTTCTGATATGTGCTTGCAAAGCTATAAATTTTCCTTTCAGTATTGCTTTTGCTGTGTTGCATAGATTCTGATAGTTTGTATCTTCATTGTCATTTGTTTCCAGGAAAGTTTTGATTTCCTCTTTGATTTCATCTGGGACCCACTGGTTGTTCAGTAGCAGGCTGCTTATTTTCCAGTTGTTAATGCTCTTCTTCTTCCCTGTCCCTTTGTAGTTCACATCTAATTTCAGAGCCTTGTAGTCAGCGAAGGTAGTCTAAAACATTTTTATCCTCTTGATTTTACAGAGGTATGTTTTATGTGTCAGCATGTGTTCTATCCTGGAGAATGACCCATGTACATTGGAGAAGAATGTGTATTTAGGTTTCTGGGGATGGAGTGTCCTATAAATATAACTATTAGGCCTCTTTCTTCCATTTCTCTTTTCAGGACTTGTATATTTTTGTTGGGTTTCAGTATCATTGATCTATCAAGTGTTGACAGGGCCGTGTTGATGTCTTCCACAATTATTGTGTTATTATTGATGTCCTCTTTCAAATTTGTCATTAATTGTATTAGATAATTTGCTGTTCTCTTTATTGAGTGCGTATATGTTTAATAGTGTGATTTCTTCCTGTTACACATATCCTTTGATTAGTACAAAGTGTCCATCTTTGTCCCTTACAACTTTTCTGAGTCTGAAGTTTGTGTCATTTGATATTAATATGGCTACCCCAGATTTTTAAAGGGTGTTGTTTGCTTGGATGATTTTTCTACAGCTTTGATTTTGAGTCTATGTTTGTTCTGGTTAGTCAAGTGTGTTTCTTGTAGGCAGCAGAAGATTGGGTTCATATTTTTGATCCTTTTAGTCACTTTGTAAGACTTTCCATTTTTAAAGATCTTTATTCAAATGTATGCAAAAGCAAAATTGTATGAGTCAAAGAGACTGAATAGGAGGCAAGGTATTAGCCTGTATTGACACCCTGGCACCACTTACAGTCCCCAGCCAGAGACCCCTGAGCAAAGTGCTGGAAATAGCCCTTGAGTACTGCTGAGTGGGGCTCAAAAACAAAGCCATGCAAAACAAAACAAAAACAAAATATTTAAACTTGTAGATACTTGATATAAATTCAGTCCTTTTTGTTTGTTTGCTTTTGGGCCAGACCTTATGGAGCTCAGAGGTTCTGGCTCTGCACTTAGAAATTATTTCTGTCTATGCAGGGATTGAATCCGGGTCAGCCACATACAAGGCAAATGCCTTACTTGCTGTGCTATTGTTTGTTTATGGCACCAAAGTTTAGTCTTCTTTAATAATGATTTAATTTAAAAGAATTGGAGTAGGTGTTTTGTTTGTTTCTTTGTACCACTCCCAGATGTGCTTATGCCTACTGCCAGTCAGTGCTGTGTTTGGGGTTACTTCTAGTAGTTCTTGAAGAACCATGCAGTGCCAAGGATGAAATGTGAGTCTTCTGCATATAAAGCTTGCACTCAGCCTGTTGAGCAATCTCCTGTCCTTTTTAATTCTTAATTTTAAAATTCAGCCAAAAAGCCTATTTCAGAGGCCAGAGAAATGCTGCAAGTTGTAGAGCACAAGACTAGCATATACAAAGACCTAAGTTTTAACCTCAGCATTGCCTTGTGTCTCTTGCACCACAATGGGCATTGCTGGGCAGAGCAGAACAGCATTACTAGACCTTGCATCTCAACATCAAACGCTCACTGCCTTGCCTGCAATCTTTAGGAATGGCTCTAGGACTTATAAAAAAATAAGTAAAAAGCTGGAGAGGTAGCTCAAAGGGATAAGAGCATTCGTTATATGCAGGAGCCCTAGATTCCATCATGTTATTAATGGTACCACCAAGAAAAGATCCCTGAGCATTGCTGGATATAGCAAATAATTTGCTTGCATTGAATTCCTAACACAATATGGCTCCAGAAACATAGCTGGGTGAAACCTATAGACCCCGTGATCACTGCTGGAGTGTGTGGGTAATCCCCAATCCCTACTGTCTCAAAATCCAAGCAGCACCTCATCTTCAAGCCCTTGCATTGACCTGCTTATCTGATGGCTAGGAATCGCCAGGAGGTGCTCCCTGTTTGACAGGATGTGATGCAAGCAGATTAATCCCTGTACTGTCTCTCTGCTCCTCTTTTTTTTTGGGGGGGTGGGGAATCACACCTGGCGGTGCTCAGGGGTTACTCCTGGCTCAATGTTCAGAAATTGCTCCTGGCAGGCTCGGGGGACCGTAAGGGATGCCGGGATTTGAACCACCATCCTTCTGCATGCAAGGCAAACACCTTACCTCCATGCTATCTCTCCACCCTCCTCTATTACTTTTAAAAATATTTTGTAGTGCTGTGAATCAGAACTAGGAGTTCAAATGTGCAATACGCAGGGCAGGTTTTCTACTGTTGAACCACATCTCTAATCCTGCTTCTAGAATTTTGTCTTATTTAAAATTCATTTTCACTTATTTATTGGGATAAGTTATATCTGGCAGTGCTTAGGGGTACTGATTCCTGACTTGGAGTGATCTCTGGGAATCATATGTGGTCCTGGGGATTGATTGGTATTATGGTTATTGGAATTTAAGGCAAACACATTAACACCTTACTACCTTTTGAGCTATTTCTATTACTTTAATACAAAAACATTTAAAAATATGTGTTTTGGTTCTTGGGTCAAATCTTGTGATTAATCTAGAGTTTAATCTTGGCCTTTAGTCAGGAATCATTCCTAGTGGTGTTCAGGGAAACTATATGTGGTGCTGAGAATTAAAGCCAGGTCACATGTAAGCAGGCGAGAACATTACCTGCTATACTACCTCTTCAGCCGCTAATATTTTTTTTAAATTTAAGAAAGGATAAAGATCATTAGATCATGCAGGGAATACCAAGAATATTTTTCCAATAATGAGTAACTATAGAGTTTGTTTATGGAGATATCCTGAGGCTTATTTGATTAAAACAACTCAAAAGTATCATGTTCCAAGCTCTGATATGTCAGCTCATCACCCAGTTCCACAGACTCAATTTATTCTCAAAATAGATGCAAGCCGGGGCCGGGCGGTGGCGCTGGAGATAAGGTGCCTGCGCTAACCTAGGACGGACCGCGGTTCAATCCACCGGTTCCCCATATGGTCCCCCGTGCCTGCCAGGAGAGACTTCTGAGCGAATAGCCAGGAGTAACCCCTGAGCGTCACCAGGTGTGGCCCCAAAAAACAAACAAACAAACAAAAAAGTTCTCTTTATTTGGGGCCCGGGAAATAGCATGGAGGTAAGGCGTTTGCCTTTCATGCAAAAGGTCATCGGTTAGAATCCCGGTGCCCCATATGGTCCCCCGTGCCTGCCAGGAGCAACTTCTGAGCATGGAGCCAGGAGTAACCCCTGAGCGCTGCCGGGTGTGACCCAAAAACAAAAAACAAAAACAAAAACAAAAAAAAAATAGATGCAAGCCAAGCTGTGAAAATTCATGGGTACACTTGTCTCACAGCTGAAAACTATGAAGCACCCTTGGGAAGAGAAGTGGGCCAAGTCCCCACCCTGCCCAAGCCTCATCAAGTGCACCTACACCCGACAATTTCTGCCATGCCAATGGCACACCTTCACCATTTTACCATTGAATCTCAGAGACAACTAACCCACAAAAACTACCGCCATATGACACTTAGAAATTTTCAACACTGACACCCCAGTAGAAATGCACCAAATTAATATGCGAAAGTAACATGGCAGCCACTAAAGTGCAATAAACTAAACCAATAGTAGAATGCTCAACTAACATTGAGTAACTTAGCATTACTAAGTTACTAAATAACTTAGTAAATCTTGTCAATGACTTAATGACCCATGTGAGATACAATACTTTTCACATATTTTCTTTTACTGAAGCTTTTTTTAAATCCCATAGCATTTAGTTGTAACAAAAATGTAAAGTAAATTATTTCTTGCCCCTCAGGGGGCAAGCTCGGGAATGGGTGGAAACTGGCGACAATGGTGGAGGCAATGTTACACTAGTGGTGGGATTGGTGTTGGAACACTGAATGTGGAAAACAACTGTATTATGAGCGATTTTATAAACTTCGTGATTACACAAGGTTATAAAATATTTTAAAAAATCAGGATAGAAACCAACTAAAACAACAACAAAATAAACAACACATAGTTTGATATACCACATTTCCCATATCAGAAACCATTTGAGGGAAACGGACAATTTAGAAATGTTGCCACCTAGTGTTCATCGTTAGAATTGGCAGTTTGAAATGCAATCTGAAATTCCAAAATGAAGTTGACTTGAAATTGGAGGCAGAGATCAACGAAGAAATTCCTGAAATCATGGGAAGGTTGTAGTGATGAAGAGGGGTGTTCTTTTCTGTAACTGAAATCCAACTACAAACATGTTTGTAATCATGGTGCTTAAATAAAGATATTTAAATATCTTTAAATATTTAAATATTAAATAAAGATACATAAAAAAGAAATTCCTGTAATCAGGGAAGGGTTGGGGGAGTGAAGAAATGGGGCACTGGTGATGGGAAGGTTGCACAGGTAAATGGGTGGTGTTCCTGTTATGACTGAAACTCTACTACAATTATGTTTGTAATCATGGTGTTTAAATAAAGAAATTATTTAAACAAAAAAAAAGAAATTTCTGTGACCACTGAAAAGCTTTCGACATTAATGGGTGAGCTTAATACATATCTTTGTACATATTCATATGAGGACAGCAATGAGCAAAGATGCATGATTAGGCCCGGAGAGATAGCACAGCGGTGTTTGCCTTGCAAGCAGCCGATCCAGGACCAAAGGTGGTTGGTTCAAATCCTGGTGTCCCATATGGTCCCCCATGCCTGCCAGGAGCTATTTCTGAGCAGGCAGCCAGGAGTAACCCCTGAGCACCGCCGGTTGTGGCCCAAAAAACAAAAACAAAAACAAAAAAAAAAGATGCATGATTAGGAAAGACAAAGGCAAATGCAATAGAACCTTGTAGGAAAAATGAAAACCTGGGAGAATATTGCTGGCCAAATCTCAGAAATAGTGGGAAACAGTGTAATTGATTATTAAAATTGAATTTAGAATTAATATGTTAAAATGTTAAGTCTCTATAACTGTCAGAGGACTTTTGAGTCAAATGGATAAACATTTTATCTCCCTAACCATTTTGAGACGTGTGTGAATTTTTTTTTATTTGCTTGTTTTTGTGTCACATAGGTGATGTTCAGGGTTTATTTTTGGTTCTAATCTCAGAAATTACCCATGGACAGCTCAGGGAATATCAGAGATCTAATCTGCCCCCCATTGTGCAAGTGCTCTACCAAATGTATTTTTACTTTGGTCTCCATTCTGTGTGAATTTTTGAAGAAGTTACTGGTGATCACAAAGAAGGAGGAGTGATTTTTTTGAGTGTCACAAAAGACTCTGTACTACATCTTTCTGCTTGGATTTGTGTTAACCAGATAAATACGTTTCAAAACTGATACAGGATGGGAGAAAGTTTAATGGGCCGAGCACAAGCTTTGTATGCAGGATCTCTGGCACCACATAGTTACTCTAGCTCTATCAGGAGTAGCCCCTGAGCACAAAACTCGAAGCAACCACTGAGCACAATAAGTGTGGTCAAAGACTCAAACTCTCAAACCAAAACTAATGCAGAAAGTGTCACAACAAATAACTTAAGCTCAGACCATTCTTCTATTGGACCCCTCACTCAACTTGTCTATTTTTATGAGAAAGGAGGTTAACATGAAGATGCTCCTTGCCAAGTATCCACTTCTCATTATCTACTCTTTTCAAACTCTTCTCTTCTCCCCTATCTTTCCCTATATTTTGTGTGGGGATTGTATCCCCTCCTCTGGTATTCAGTGTTAGAAAGAAAACACATACTTTTTTTTTGTTGTTTGTTTTGGTTTTTGGGTCACACCCGGCAGTGCTCAGGGGTTACTCCTAGCTCTACACTCTGAAATTGCTCCTGGCACGCTCAGGGAACCATATGGGATGCCGGGATTTGAACCACCGTCCTTCTGCATGTAAGGCAAATGCCCTACCTCCATGCTTTCTCTCCGGCCCCACACATACTTTTTTTGTTTTTTTAATAATATCTTGGGGCTGGAGTGGTGGTATGGAGCAGAAAGGCATCTGCCTTGCCAGTTCTAGCCTAGGACGAACAGCGGCATCCCCCAGCATCCCATATGGTCCCCCAAGCCAGAAGCAATTTCTGAACGCATAGCCAGGAGTAATCCCTGAGCATCACTGAATGTGGTCCAAACCCCCTCCCCCCAAAAGACCCAAATAATAACTTTATTATCATTTATTGTTAGTAGTTGGGTTACAATCATAAAAAAGAACACCCCACTTCACAGTGTAACTTTCTCACCACTAAAGCCCCATCTCCTTCTTTCCCCACCCCCTGCCTGTATTCAAGACAGGCATTTAATTTCTCTCACTATCATTGTCATGATAGTTGTTAGTGTAGATAATTGCACTCGCCAGATTTTTGTAGTAAGCTTCAGGCCGGTCCTTGTCAGATCCTTGTCTCTGAGTAATATTACAATACTATCTTTTTTTTTATTTATTTATTTTTAAATCCCACAGATGAGATCATTCTGTGTCTATTCCTCTCTCTCTGACTTATTTCACTCAGCATATGCCCATCCATGTATAAGAAAATCTCATGATTTCATTTCTTCATTTTTTTAAAATTCTGTTTTGTTTTTGTTTTTGGGCCACACCCGGTGAAGCTCAGGGGTTACTCCTGGCTATGCACTCAGAAATCGCTCCTGGATTGGAATATGGGATGCTGGGGCATGGAACCGCGGTCTGTCCTAGGCTAGTGCTTGCAAGGCAGAGACACCTTACAGTTTGCGCCACCTCTTTGGCCCCTTCATTTTTTCTGACATCTGCATAGTATTCTATTGTGTATTTGTACCACAGTTTCTTTAGTCACTCACCTGTTATTGGGCATCCAGGTTGTTTTCAGATTCTGGCTATTATAAATAAAGCTGCAATGAATGTAGGTGTTCAGAAGGCATTTTTGTATTGTGCTTTTGTATTCTTAGGGCATATTTCTATGAGTGATATAGCTGGATTATATGGAAGCTCAATTTCCATTTTTTTTTTTTAGGAATCTCCATTTTGTTGTTCATAAAGGCTGGACTAGATGGCATTTCCACCAACAGTGGATGAGTGTTCCTTTCCCCCCACATCCTTGCCAACATTGATTGTTCTTGTTCTTTGTGATGTGTGCCAGTCTCTATGGTACCTCATTGTTGTCTTCATTCGCATTGCCCTGATGATTAGTGGTGGAGAGCAATTTTTCATATGCCTTTTGGCCATCTGTATTTCTACTTTGAGGAAGTGTCTGTCTGTTCATTTCTCCTCCCCATTTTTTGATGAGGTTAGATGTTTTTTTCTTGTTATGTTCTGCCAGTACCTTGTATATCTTAGATTTTAGCCCCTTATCTGATGGGTATGGGGTGAAGAGTTTCTCCCATTCTGTGGGTGGCTTTTGTATCCTAGTCACTATTTCCTTTGAGGTACAGAAGCTTCTCAGTTTAATATAGTCTCATTTGTTTATCTTTGCTTCCACTTATTTGGACAGTGGTGTTTCCTTCTTTAAGATGCCTTTAGTCTCAATGTCATGGAGTGTTTTACCTATTATCTTATGGTTTCAGCTCTGATATCAAAGTCTTTAATCCATTTGGATTAGACCTGTGCATGTTTTTAGATGGAGTTCCAAGTTCACTTTTTCACATGTGGCTGACCAGTTGTCCCAACACTACTTGTTGAAGAGGCTTTCTTTGCTCCATTTTGTGTTTATTGCCCCTTTATCAAAGATGAATTGATTGTATATCTGGGGAACATTCTCTGAAAATTCAAGTCTATTCCATTGATCTGAGAGTCTGTCTTTATTTCAATACCATGTTGTTTTAATGACTAAAGCTTTGTAGTACAGTTCTAGCTAGGGAGAAAGTAATACCTCCCATATTTTTTCCCTAAGGGAAAAAAAGCTTTAGCTACTTGTGGGTGTTTATTGTTCCAAATGGATTAAAGGAGTGACATTCTTTGAAGAATGTCATGGGTATCTTAGACAAACTGCATTAAATCTGTTCAATAATTTGGGGAGCCTTGCCATTTTAATGATGTTAATTTTTTCAATCCATGAACAGAGTTTGTGTCTCCATTTCCTAGTGTCCTCTTTATTTCTTGAAGCAGAGTTTTGCAGTTTTCTTTGTATAGGTCCTTCATCTCTTTAGTTAAGTTGACTCCAAAGTATTTGATTTTCTGGGACATTAATGTGAATGGGATTGTTTTTTAATGTCAATTTCTTTTCTCTCATTATTTCTGTAGAAGAAAGCCATTGATTTTTGCCTTTTAATTTTGTAGTCTTCCACTTTGCTATATGAATTGTTTCTAAAAGCCATTTGGTAGCGACTTTAGGGTTTTCTAAATATAGTAGCATGCCATCTGCAAACACCAAGAGCTTGACTTCTTCCTTTTCAATCCAAATGCCCTTGCTATCTTTTTCTTGCCTCATTGTTATGGCGTATACTTTCAGTACTACATTAAATAGGAGTGGTGAGAGGGGACAACCTTATCCTGTACCAGATTTTAGAGAAAAGGGTTTTAGTTTATCTCCATTGAGTATAATATTTGCCATTACTCCACTATCTTGTGGTAGATGGCCTTGACTATATTGAGAAAATTCCTTCATTCCCATCTTGTTGAGAGTTTTTGTCATGAATGGGTGTTGGTCCTTATCAATGCTTTCTCTGCATCTATTGATATGATCATATGATTTTTTTCTTTTGTTAATATGGTGAATTATGTTGATTTATTTGCATATGTTAAACTATCCTTGCATCTCTGGAATTAAACATAGTTGGTCATGGTATATGACCTTCTTGATGAGGCATTATTTCCTATTTGCTAGGATTTTGTTGAGGATCTTTGCATCTGTGTTCATCAGGATATTGGTTTGTAGTTTCTTTTCTTTCTTTTCTTTTTTATCTTTCTTTTTTGCAGCATGTCTGTCTGGTTTTGGTATCAGGGTGATGTTAGCTTCATAAAAACTATTTGGAAGTGTTTCTGTTTCTTCAACTTCCTGGAAGAGCCTAAAAAAGATTGGTAATAGGTTCTCTTGAAAGAATTCGTTAGTGGATCCATCTGGGCCTGGGCTTTTGTTTTTGGGAAGACTTTTGATTACCATTTTAATTTATTTAATAGTGATGGTTCTGTTTAGACAAGCTAGATCATCTTGGTTCAACAATGGAAGATTATAAGAGTCCAAGAATTTATCCATTTCTTCCATGTTCTCTTATATTGTGGCATAGAGTTTCTCAAAGTAGTCTCTGATTGCCCTACTGCTGTGCTATCCCTCCGGCTCGACTGTTAAATTCTTTTTTTTTTTTTTGTCCCCTAAATTCCCAATACAGACCAGGCAAGGGTCTGGGTTGAGGTGTACTTGGGGTGCATTTACTGTACCTCCTCTTTCTATACAGTCAGTGTGAAGAACACAGCCTGTGATAAGAATTGGGAGGCCTTATTTTTTTTTCTTTTCTTTCTTTTTTTTTTTTTGATTTTTTTTAACTTTTTTTTTTCACCCCCTTCTTCAGTGCAAGTTCCCCACCACCAATGTCCCAAATTTCCCTCGACTGTTAAATTCTTAAGGAAATACAAAAGTTTGCTTGAAGTGATAATAATTAAGTGATAATAATTTTCTATTAAGTATTTGTTTTCTTACCACTAGCAAAACTCACAAAGGGAGAGAGAGAAACTTAATAAACTGAATTATAAGTAAAAATGAGATCACTACAGATACTACAGAGATTCAAAGGGCAATCAGAGACTACTTTAAGAAACTCTATGCCACAATATAAGAGAGCATGGAAGAAATGGATAAATTTTCTCTTGCTGCAAAAAAAAGGATAAATTCTTGGACTCATAATCTTCCACAGTTGAACCAGGATGATCTAGCATGCAGCTAACTCAGGACGAACCCAGGTTCAATCCGTGGCATCCCATATAGTCGTCTGAGCTTGCCAAGACAGGAGTAACTTCTGAATTCAGCTAGTGTGGCCCAAAACCCCAATACCAAAAAAAAAAAACCCAAATAATTTAACAGTTAAGAAAATTTTAAATTAAATGGAGTGGAGAGATTGTATCTGGGGTAAAATACTTGCCTCGAACACAGCTGACCCTGTTTAATCCCTGATAAATTGGCCTGAGCTCTTCCAAGTGACTTTTGAGTACAGAACCAAGAATAAGCCCTAAATACTGCCAGTTTTTGGCTCAAAAACAAACAAACAAACAAACAAATAAACAAAAAGTATGAGCCTATCAGAAAAATAATAGAAACTCTTGACATAGCACTGTCTTTAGCTCTTGCAATAAAATAACAGACTGGATGGGTGGCTTGTAAATAATAGACAGCTATTTCTCACAGTTCTAGGAAGACTACAATATAACACAATTGGGTTCTATGAGGAAGGTCTTCCTCATTCAAAACCCAATTTGTCCTCACAGTGCTCACACAGGGGACTCACACAGGGACTAGAAAATTCTGTGGGCTTCTCTTATAAAGTACTAATCTGATTCACGAGGGTTTTACTCTCAATATATTACTATTGGGGTTAAAATTTAGTAAATTTAGTGTAAAAATTGGTGGGGTCAGTAGTAGAGAGACACAATAATACACTGCTATATGAAAATTAATGTATATAAATCCTATTTAAATAAAGTCAGGAGGCTAGAAGAGAGTATACATTCACATGTAATCAGCAAAGTACAGTAGTGAGCATGACTTGCACCTCAGACAGGCAGTGATGTTGCTTCCTCACCTAAGAGGAAGAGAAGGCTTCCTCATCCAACAGTCCCTCCAAAAGCTATAGCATCAAACACTGCTTGGGAAGGGGGAAGTGCACATATATCTAACCATGACACTCTATTTTCTTTTTGGACACCATAGTTTGTCCTACTGCAAATGAAGGGGTGCATTAATTCCTTTTCATATTAGACCTTCTCTACTTTAACTGCACTCTCTACTCTTTGTGGCAAGTTACCTACCATGGAATGATCCCCCTAATTTTCATCTCTATTGTCCCTGGATAGCATTCCCCACTGTCTTTTATTTTCCTTATATTCCAGACTTAAGTGAGATTATTCTGTTTATTCCTCTCCCTCTGCATCATTTCACTCAGCATAATACTCTCCATGTTCATGTATAAACAGACTTAATGACTTCACTTTTCTAATGGCTGCATAGTATTCCATTTTGTAGATATGCTACAGTTTTTTTAGCCACTCATCTGTTGTCTGGCACCTGGGTTGCTTCCGATTCTGGGTATTGTAAATAGTGCTGCAATCAACATAGACGTGCAGAAAACATTTTTTAATTGTGTTTTGTGTTCCTAGGGTATATTCCTAGGAGTGATATTGCTGGATCATAAGGAAGCTAGTCTTCCAGGTTTTTAAGGAATATCGATTTTGTTTTCCAGAAAGGTTGGGCTAGATGACATTCTCACCAGCAGTGATTGAGAGTTCCTTCCTCCACACATCCACACCAGCACTGATTGTTCTTTAGAACACATTCTTTTTTTTGTTTGTTTGTTTTTGTGTCACACCCGGCAGCGCTCAGGGGTTACTCCTGTCTCCATGCTCAGAAATTGCTCCTGGCAGGCACGGGGGACCATATGGGGCACTGGGATTCGAACCGATGACCTTTTGCATGAAAGGCAAACGCCTTACCTCCATGCTATCTCCCAGGCCCCTAGAATACACTCTTTTGTTGCTGGGTTTCGACACCAAAAAAACCCCAAAAAACCAAAATCAAAACAAAACAAAACACCACACTCTTAATTAACTTCATACACACTTAACTAACTTCATAATTAACTTAATTAACTTCATACTTAAGTTAACTTAAGTTTATTATCTTAATTAACTTCATACATTCCATTAATAGTTTTTCCAGTGACTATTTCCCAAATAAAATACTTTTCTAGAATTTTTCTCTTTACATCTGCTTCTTAACACCCTGGTTTAAGACAATTGGTGTTAAATACTTCTTCAGGGCATTTTAAGGTATCTGATACAAGTCCCAGTTGTAGAAATTAAGCTTTAACAATGAATGCTGGTAGTGACAGCATGATTACTTCATTATAAAATTCTCATTCTTCCCTTTACCAGTCAGGGGTATCCAGAGGGAAAAAAAAATCAATTTTGTAGACAGAAAAATGTAGTTTTTTTTAAACTTTACTTTTTTTTTTTATTGATTGACTGATTGGTTGGTTGTTGGGCCACACTCAGGAACACTTAGAGGTCACTCTTGGCTCTGCACTCAGAATTTGCCCCTGGCAGGCAGGGGGACCATATGGGATGCAGGGAATCTAACCAGGTTCCTCTTGGGTCAGCCTCATGCAAGACAAATGCCCCACCGCTGTGCTGTCTCTCCACCCCAAATGTAGTATTTTAAATGATAATTTGGCTTAAGTGGTTATGGAGGCTTAGATGTTCCAACATCTGTAGCTATTAAGGAGAGGCTGAGAATCAGCAGAGCTTATGGTTCTAGTCTAAAAATGCAGGCTCAGGACACAAGCAGGAAAAATACCAAAGTCCTAGCTTGAGAAATAAGGTAGAGTTCCTTCTTACATGCAGAAAAGTCATTTTTTTTGTTCTATTCAACTGATTATATATCTTCCCACATTAGGGAGGGAAATCTTTATTCATGCTCATGTAGAATCACCCTCATATACACTTAGAATAGTGTTTAATCTAATATCTGGGCTTATTATTATCAAGTCAAACTGACAGATAAAATTGACCACACTACCTATCATCTATAACTTAGCAGCCAGCAATTGCAAATATTTTTCAAGTTAAAAAAATGGATATTACTTTTTTATTGTTTTGGAGCCACACTTGGTTATTTTCAGGGGTTACTCCTGGCAGTGATTGGGAAAATCATGTAGGATAGCAGGCCTGGAACCTGGGTATAGTAAGGCAAGCCCTACTGGCTGTATTATCTTTCAGGCCCTGTTTATTGAGGTGTGGGGGCATATCCAACTATGCTCTGGGGCTACTCCAGACTTGGTGTTCAAGGATCTTTAGGGAACCATGTGGTTCCAGGGATCAAATCTAAACCTCTGGCATGCAAAGCAAGCACATTTAAATGGTTGTTTTATTTTTTATTTTATTTTATTTTATTTTTTGTTTTTTGGGCCACACCCAGTGACGCTCAGGGGTTACTCCTGGCTATGCACTCAGAAGTCGCTCCTGGCAGGCACGGGGGACCTTATGGGAACCGGGGGATCAAACTGTGGTCCGTCCTAGGCTAG
>PVKC010024808.1:0-16732 GCA_004027635.1 Crocidura indochinensis | reverse complement strand
GCGCCTGCGCGCGTCCCCGTCCGTGCCCCGCCCCCACACACCCGCCTCCTCCGTTCCCCTCCCCCGCCCCGCCGGGTCCCCGTCACGTGGCCGCGCGGTCACGTGCCCCGTCGGCGCGTGCGCGAGCGCGCCGGGCCCGGAAGCCGGGGCGGCCGCGGCCTCTCGCGAGAGGAAGTGAGCGGGGCGCGAGGTCACGTGACGGCGCGGGCGGGCGTGCGCTCACGTGACGGCGCCGCTCTCGGTCCGTCCGTCCGTCCGTCCGTCCGTCAGCGCGTCGCCGCGGTCTCGTCGTGCGCGGGCGCCGCGTCGGGCCGGGCTCGAGGGACGGAGAAGCGGAGAGAGCGTCGCCGCCGCGGCCCCGCGCCTCCTGTCGCCTCCTGTCGCCTCTTGTCGCCTCGCCTCGGCGTCTCCGCTCCGCCTCCGGCCCCGCCAACCGCCCCGCGCCATGGAGGCCCCCGGCGGCGCCCGGCGCCCGCTGCTGCTGCTGCTGCTCGGTGAGGGCCGCGGCCGAGGGACGGACGGAGGGAGCGGCGGGGGGAGACGGAGAGACGGGGGCGGGGGCAGCCGGGCCCGGAGAGGCTGTTGGGCCCGCCACCCCCGACCCGACCCCGGCGCCACCCCGGGCCTACCCGCCGCGCCGCACCCCGCGGCCTGCTGCTGCTGCTCGGAACAGGTTTGGCTGCGTGGGTGCGGGTGTGGGGACCGAGCTAGCGAGCTCACCGAGCCTGCCCGGCGGACGGGGACACGCACACACCACACACACCACACACATACACACACACACCCGCTCTCTGTCTCTTCTGGAAGCTTCTCGCACCCGCTCCCCCGCCCCGGCCATTCCCTTCCCTTCCCTTCCCTTCCGGGCGGGCTGGACCCAGGCCGATCGCCGAGCCGACCGACGTTGCGTAACCCGCCTCGAAAAAGCGCTGATGGCGGCCGGACTGGCTGACCTCCATCCGCAGGAGCCCTTTGTCAGCCGCTCTGGGAGGTCCCAGAGCTTCCCTCGTCTCCACGGCGTCACAAGGGACCCAGCGGGCCGAAGTCGGGAGGCGGCGGCGTCGGGTCCCATCTGGTTGCACGACGGGTCCTCAGACGACGGCCCGGGGGCCACCGGTGTTCGTGGTTTTAAGTCTATTCCAGCCCTCCGACTGTCTGAAGGGCGCCGAAGAGGTGGCCCCCTGTTTTAAAAGTTTGAGGATCTGTGGCCTAGACGGTGCCAGGGGTGGGAATAGGGAATAGGCCAACATCTAGATCTGCACTCTGGCCCCTGAAGAAGCCTCGTTCGTTCTGAAACGCTTCTCTGGGGCTGGCCCCTTCCTGCATCAGCCGGTGACTCTGGGGCCGGTGCGAGTTACGGGTGTGCCTGGAGCAAGAAGGGCAGTTCGGTGCTTTGCGACTGACCGACCCTAGGGTCAAAGGCCTGACCTCTCCCTGGAGGTACCAAGGGCCAAGTGGATGAGGGGGGCCTGGAGGTGCGGCTGCCACGCCCAGAGCCGGCTCTGTGGGGAATGCCTCACACCTGCGGTGCAGTTTTATTGCCGGAGGAAGCAGCCGCCCAGGCTTGCTCTGTCAGTTTGGGACCTGCCAAGGCTCTTTCGGACGCTGCACCTCAAACAGTTGGCTTCTGGGTCACGTTTCCTCGGTTTCACAACGGAACGTTTTGGGGCCTCTCCAGAATCAAAATGGCCACGTAGAGCTGCTCGAACTTGTTTTGGACTTTTTCCATGTTTCTATGTATTTTCTTTTCAGCCCGGTCTGCATGTTGCTAGTCCGTAGGGGCTTCCTAGTAGACCCTGGGAATTGTGTTTTTGGGGGTGGGAGGCACAACACACGACAACACCTTGTATCTGCTCCGGGGCAGCTGCAATGCCCGGAAGGACAGGTGAAGCACTTCTTCCTTGGCCTGGGTCCTACATCCTACATGGGTCTCTTTGCGCCTTCTTGCCTTGGCCCCAAGTGCTCCTCCCTTGCTACCCCAGGAAGGGGTCGGGGCGGGGCACAGCAGGTAGGTGCTACTGGGAAATCCGTAGCTTTCTGGGTGTCAGTGGTCTTGGGTTTGAGTAGGAATCAGCTCTTAAAGCTTATTTTGTGGCTGACCAAAAAAAAAAAAAGCTCTTAAAGCTTATTTTGTGACTTAGTTAAGTGTTTGACGTTGTCAAAAAGATGGTCAGAATGAAAGCTAGTGAGTTCCTTGGGGCTGTTGAGTTCTTGTCTCTCACTGTGACTCATGCTTGTGCCCCGAGGTGGCCATAAGGCCCTGCCCTTCCATCACTGATGGTGGCTGTGATAGTGATACTGTTGCGTGTGTTTGCATGTGTTCTTGAGAATTGCCTGCTGCTGTGTGGTGGGGGTGGATAATTCCACACACACCATCCTCCCACCATATACCCTGGGATAGAATGGAGAACAAGTGTCTGAGCAAGAGCCCTTAGTGCTCGGGGTGACAGGCCGCTGGCCGGGCCCCTGCTCCCTTGAGGATGGGGTCAGCCAGCACAGGGTGAAACACCAGCAACCCTTTGGCTTCACTATGACTGTGCTCATCGCAGGCTCAGGAACTCTTTGATTTTTTTTCCTCTGGGACTCCACAGGCCTTGTGTACAGCGCAGCAGAGTTTGTGGTGAAAGACACCAATGGGACGTATTGTATCATGGCTAACTTCTCTGTGACCTTCCGGATCGAGTATAACACCACCGGGAGTCCTGGTTCTCAGGTAGGAGCCAGGGCTATGTGGCTGCTTTGGAGACCCTTGTTCTCGTGTTCTCGTGTGCATGCTCGGGTCAGCCCAGGATGCACTGCTGTTTCCTGCCGTGTACAAGGCTGGCCAGGGCTTACCCCACAGCCCCGCAGAGAATCTTCCAAGCACCACTTGGAGGATAAATGCTTCCCTGGGTTTCTTGTTCAGCCACCTGCTTCCTGGTACTGAACATGAGATTTTCTTGCTTATTGTGCTGCTCTGCAAATACAGGTGTCTTTTTGGTTTGGTTTTTTTGGATCTTCCTGGGGACCCCTCCGAATCCTTAGCATCCCAGCGATACCCCGGGAACCATGTGCTAGGGATCACACCCGGGTGGGTTAGCTGCATGTGAGGCTTGCCCCTTAGCTAGAAGGTAGCCCCTCTTTTTTTTTTTTTTCTTTCCCCAGTAAGGAAATTGGGGCTATACCCACTGTGGTCAGGGGCTTATTCCTGGCTCTGCCCTCAGGAATTACTCCTGGTGGGTTTGGGGGATGCTGTGGGATGCCAGAGCTGAAACTCAGGATACATGCAAAGCAAACACCCTGCCTGCTGGACTATCACTGTGGCCCCTAAATGTGGTTTCATAATGAGTAGTTATCCCACTTTGTTGATGGGTTTCTTGACTTTAGACTTCAAGGTGTCTTCAGTGGTAGAATGTTGTGCATGCTTGAGGCTGTGGGTTTCATCCCTGGCATCACAGCACAAACCCTAGAGATTTTCTGGGCCCTGGGAACCAAGAGGTACAGGTATGCACTGTGAGGAAGAAAGGATAAAAAACTCTGAAAATGACTGCACACCATCTGCTTTATGTGTTTTCTTTTCATTTGCCCTTCAAACACTTTTTGTTTTGTTTTGTTTTTAAGCCACACTTAGTGGTGCTCAGGGATTACTCCTGGCTCTGTACTCAGGAATCAGATTGAGTCCTGGTCAGCCATATACAAGGCAGATGTCTTACCTGCTATTTACCTCTCTGGCTCTAAACATTTTTCTTTCAGGTCTTACTTATAAATTGTCATCTTGGGCCAGAGTGATGGCACAATGGGTAGGACGCTTACCTTGCATGTGCCCAACCTGGGTTCAGTTCCTGGCATCCCATAGGGATCTGACTCTAATCACTGCCGGCAGTGATTCCTGAGTGCAGAGTCAGGAATTCCTGACCATCATTGAGTGTGGTCCCAAAACAAAACAAAAAAATCTGCCATCTGCCTTCTCTTTGTACATGTTTATTGGGACAGAGCAATTTTCTATAACCACTCGTGGGGGCGGGGGGGGGGGGCCACACGGGCCTCTGGACCTGAGAGCCTGTCCTTCACATACTTATTTGTTTCTCTCAGTACCAGCCACCAGCAGTGAAGGACTGGGTCCTCTCTGACTTATTCAGGCCTCTGTTGTCCTAGTTATATGCTGTTTAGTTATTTCATGACCACAGTGAAAGTGTTTGTGGTATGCTAGGAGTCTCCCTGTCTTGTTCTCCAAGCACAGGTCAGTTGGGAGGGTGCAGGAGTAGGTTTGGTACAGACCCTGGCCAGGTTCTAACTCTGCAGGTCCCTGTCAGTTCGTGCTCACTCATGTGGGGTTCTCCGTTGGCAGGGACCTTGTCTTAAGACGTGTCTGTAGCAGAGTGGTTCTGCCACACATCTTAAAGACGATGTGAGTTAGCCAAGATTAGTTAAAAATTTACTTTCAGGGACTAGAGCAATAGCACAACGGGTAGGGCATTTGGCTTGCACACGGCCAACCCAGATTTGATCTCTGGCATCCCATTATATGGTCCCTGAGCCTGCCAGGAGTAATTTCTGAGCAGAGAACCAGGAGTAACCCTTGAACGCTGCCACCAATTGTGCCACAAAAACAAACAAATTAAAACTTTCAGTCTATTGTTAAAAATGTAGTTGGTGAAGATTTGATCTGTTTGAATGGTCTATTTATTTGTTTTTTTAGCAAAACAGCTGCCTTGCCTGTGTATTTCTCTTTTGTTTTTCTTGAAAATAGCCCCTGGCATCATGCTTGCATCAGTCTTAGAAAAATGTGGAAGGCTTGTTCTGGCTTTGTGTGTGTTCTAACAAGTTGCCACTGTTCTTGCTCTAGAACACAACCTTGACCCTGCCGTCCGATGCCCACGTATTGAACAGCAGCTCCTGTAGAAGGGATAATGTTTCTGAGCCCACCCTCATGATTGCACTGGACAATGGTCACATTTTGACCCTCAATTTCACAAAAAACATGACACGATACAGTGTCAAGAAGATGAGTCTTGCTTATAGCCTGTCAGACAACTCTACTTTCCCCAACGCCAGTTCCAATGGTAAGAATCCAGGCTGAGGGGGCCTGGCGGTGGCGCTGGAGGTAAGGTGCCTGTCTTGCCTGCGCTAACCTAGGACGGACCACGGTTCGATCCTCCGGTTCCCCATATCGTCCCCCGTGCCTGCCAGGAGCGACTTCTGAGCGAATAGCCAGGAGTAACCCCTGAGCGACACTGGGTGTGGCCCAAAAACCAAAAAAAAAAAAAAAAAGGGAATCCAGGCTGAGCACCTGCAAAGGGAGGAGGGTCAGGCTCAGTGCACAGCCGGTGGTGACTTGTGACTGAGTCAGCTGCCCGGCCAGAGTCCCAAAGCACGTTTGTTCTTTCCATGTAGTAACAAGAACCGCGGACTCCCAGCCCGACATCTCAGCAGACATAGATAAAAAATACACGTGTGCCAGCAAACACATGATCCCTATGGGCACTAAAGTCACTGCAGAGCTCCACAATGCCACCATCCAGGCCTACCTGTCCAACAACACTTTCAGCCCGGGAGGTAAGCTCCAGGCCCCGTCTGCACTGGCTCTGCTCTCCTTGTGGCAGCCAGAGCTGCTGAGCATCAGGGTGGGTCCCGATGTACCCACCACACTCCGTAGCCCTCAGTGAATGGCAACATCCTGGCCTATTCTCAGGGAGAACGAGACCTCCTATGTGTCCGGGCCAAGCTAGGGCACAGTCTGTCCTACACAGAGCCTGACAGGACCTTCTTATGCATGTGTGCAGTTTGGAGTGTATTGTGGGTACCCACCCTTTGCGTTGCGTTCTAGTGTGCCAGCAAGTGGGCTTGTGGCTCTCTCACTGTCTGGGAGGGGGCGCTCTTCCCACTTACTCTCATGCCCCCTGTTCAATGTCCTGGGCAGAGACACCCCAAGATCAGGTGCAGTTGCTGTGTACAGTGTCTGTCACTAGAGGACTGTCACCAGTGCAAGGCAGGACTCACATCATATGTAATGAATCCTCTTTGGAGGGGACTCAGGGCCCAGAGCAGAACTACCTGAGGCTGGCATGAGCTGAATTTCATGGTTTGGGGAGCTTGTGGTATTGGGCCTCCCATGCTCCTGTGCCAGGGGCAGGGGCATGCAGAAGACAGAAGCTTGCCACTCCTCTCAGGCAGTGCTGGAAACCGTTCCCAGGGCCTCGTGGGAGCTGCTTGTGTGACCGGCTCTTTCCCTGAGGAGGAACAGGAGGTTTCCCTGGCCTGGGAGGGCAGTGCCAAGGGGACCGTGGACTTGTGACAGCCCTCTTTGAGAGCCTGCTTGTATTCCTCGTGGCCATGCCAAGGCTTGGGTCTCTGGTTCTCATGGGAGTCTGGGTCTTTCTAGTACAGACCTCGTCCTATTTCCTGCCCCTTTCTTCTCTGCAGTGTCGTGGTTGTGGTGGTAAGGCTCACACACTATCTTAGCTGTTGTAGAGCACACGTGTGTAGAAGTTGGTGTTCTTGGGTTCTTGCATGTAGCCAGGCTAGAAGGCGCCAGCTATGGTGTTCTTGGTGCTCTCTAGGCCATGCTCTGAACTTGGCTTGCTACTTGTGCATTTGGGGGCTATTTGCTTGTTGAAAGTTTTGGTTCTGGCGCTCCTGCTGACTGTGCTGCTGCTGGGAGTCATGGTGGCACCAGGGACCAGAGGAGAAGGGCTCTGGGATTCAAACCGTGGCCATACTCTGCACCTTCCTTGCTCCCCCAGGCCATTCTTTGGAATTTTTGGTCCTATTTTCTGAGTGCACATGAGTTTCTGCACATGCGGTTGTTTATTTGATGCTCTTTGGGAAAAGAGCCCATTTGAAACAATCCACACTTTCCTCTCTCCCTAGTCTGCTGCATTTGGGGGGGGTATGGGGTGTGTGTGTGTGTGTGTGTGTGTGTGTACACTTTTTTTGTTTGTTTTGTTTTATTTTTTTTTGTTTTTGGGCGTGTGTGTGTGTGTGTGTGTGTGTGTGTGTGTGTACACTTTGTTTGTTTTGTTTCATTTTTTTTTGTTTTTGGGCCACACCCAGTGACGCTCAGGGGTTACTCCTGGCTATGCGCTCAGAAGTCGCCCCTGGCTTGGGGGACCATGTGGGACACCAGGGGATCGAACCGCGGTCCATCCAAGGCTAGCGCAGGCAAGGCAGGCACCTTACCTTTAGCGCCACCACCTGGCCCTGTGTGCGCACACTTGCTGAACTGAGTTCATGCTGTGGGGTTGGCCCAGAATCAAGTTGATGAGCACATGTGGAAGCCTGGCTCTGTTACGGATCACTAGCTCAGGACCAGGTTATGTTGAAGACTGAACTTGGGCTTCCTGTACTGCAAAGCCTGTGCTTGGTCCTTTTTTTTTTTTTTTTTTTTGTTTTTGGGCCACACCCAGTGACGCTCAGGTGTTACTCCTGGCTATGCGCTCAGAAGTCGCCCCTGGCTGGCCTGGGGGACCATATGGGGCACGGGGGATCGAACCGCGGTCCGTCCAAGGTTAGCGCAGTAAGGCAAGCACCTTACCTTCAGCGCCACCGCCCGGCCCCTGTGCTTGGTCCTTTTAATTTTTTTTTCTTCCTCTTTCTGTGGAGTGCCACACCTGGCTGTACACAGGGATGTACTCCTGTTGGGTCCTCAGGGATCATCCTGACGGTCCCACTGAGGGAAGCAAAGGCTGAGTGAGTCTCTTATGTGTTGTGGGTGCTGAGAACAGCTCTGAAGGAAACAGTTTTCTCCCAGGCCTGTCGGCGGCAGATGGAATGATGTGAGGAGCTGGGTCAGAGGACGGGCAGCCTTCAGTGAACAGCAGGCACCAGTCCCTTGGGTCAGGTTGGGGTCTCTGCTTGCCCTGACTCCTTGGATTTGTTTTGTTTTGTTGTTTTTGCGCACTCAAGAGTTAACTCCTGGCTCTGCACTCAGAAATCACCCTTGGCAGGCTTGGGCGACTATACCGGATGCCTGGATTTGAACTACAGTCCGTCCCGGGTTGGTCAGCTGCGTGCAAAGCACACGCCTTACCACTGTGCTATCTCTCCGGCCCTTGCAGTTTTACATTCTGTTTTGGAGCCACAGCTGGTACTCAGGAACAGCTGACACGGTGTAGGAGGATATACAGTCAAGCAGGGACTGAGTCGTCTTCCCGTATGCAGAGGTCTCCCAGGTCCCAGGAGGCTGCCACACAGCTCAGCACTCCTTATGTGCCCAGCGGCAGCTTTCCTTCTCTGGCAAGGCAGTTCATTCGAGACCTCGAGACCAGCACATCCAGCAGCATTGGTGCTAAAAGCTTACAGCACTTCCGAGCCTATGGTGGCAGCTGGGTTTTCTGTCAACTGGTTTCCTGGTGGTGCCGGAGATCTGGGGCCTTGAGTGGTACGAGAACAAGTGCGAGGACGTGCGGCCTGTGTTCATTGTGCCGAGACCAAAAGGACCTGTGGCCTCCCTCAGGATCCCAGTCTTGCCAGACGCTACTGATTGTATGTGTGTCTCAGCCAGGATGGGGACCTTGCTGGAAGAGCTTGGATGTTTGTTGCAGGGACTGGTCATGCAGGGTGGAAAGGACCAGACTACTCAGGGCACTTTCGCCCTCTTGGCATGTTCGGGCTTGGTTCTGGTTCAGTTTAGCTGTTGTAAAGCCAGCCTGCAGTGGCTCTGGAGCAAGGTTCTTAAACTTGAGGCTGTTGCTGTGCTCACAGGTTGGCCTGTAGGGCCCTGCTCCTCAGAGCCCCTTCACAGACAGTCTCCCACAAAGCCAATGTAGAGGTGTTCTGGAATGTGCTCGTGGACACATGTTTCAGCCCTGCCTTAGCTCCTAGCAGAGGTTGTAAGGAGGCAGAGCTGCCTGCTGATACTTCCTGCTGCTGTGGAGGAGTGGCCTCCCTCTATCTCTCCCCGGCAGGCAGTTCTGTCCATTTGTGGGACCCTCGACCCTCACACCAAAGGTGCTTCTCTGCCAGGAAGAGACCTGTAGTCAAGCTCTGTGGGACAGAGTACAATCAAGTCTCCCTAGCCTGAGGGGTTCCATGGTGGGCCTCTGGCCGAATGGAGCTTCTGGGGTCCTGCTGTGGCCAGTGGTGTGCCCTGCCCCCTGCAGGTGGCCAGCCTGGGGATGGCTGCGCTGGAGGAATGCGATGGCTATGATGGCCCTACCTGTCTGCACCCTGGTGTGTGTGCGCGCATTCATTCTGTCCTGCAGAAAGTGTATTTCTCTTCTTTATTTTTGGCTACACCCAGTGACGCTCACGGGTTATTCCTGGCTTTGCAGTCAGAAATCGCTCCTAGCTTGGGGGACCATATGGGATGCCGAAATTCGAACCACCGTCCATCCTGGATTGGCTGCGTGCAAGGCAAACGCCCTGTCACTGTGCTATTGCTCCAGCCCCAGAAAGTACATTTCTTTGGCCCAAGTGATAGCACAGTAGGGAGGACATTTACCTTACTGTATGTAGCCGACATGAGTTTGATCCCCAGCATCCCATAAGGTCCCCGAGCACATGAGGAACCCCCTGAGCACTGCTGGGTATGACCCAAAAATAAACAAAGTGCTGAGTAGTAGGACTTGGGGGGAGGAGGGTAGACCAAATCCTCTGTGAGCCTCTGGGGAACCTGAGGACACTTTCCTGTCTGTACATGGCCACTGTCTCTGTGTCCTGCAGAAACACGCTGTGCTCAGGATGGGCCTGCACCTACCCCCGTGCCACCCACACCGCCCCACCCATCGCCACCTCCCACGCCTGAAGTCCCCTCGGTGAGCAAGTACAATGTGAGAGGTGCCAATGGAACCTGCCTGCTGGCCAGCATGGGACTGCAGCTGAATATCACCTACAAGCAGACAGGCGATAAGGTAGGTCGGCCTGGGTCTCTGCAGAGCAGAGTGTGGACCTGTGCCTCCTGAGGGGGTGCTGGGTTAGATATGAACCTGCCTTGCGTCTAAAATACCCGTGGAGCTAAGTGGAGTGTGAGCTCCTGTGTTGGCAGTGATGCGGTGCACATCTCCTCTGAGCTGAGAGGAGTTCAAGTGGTGCCCATCAGGGGGCAGGCAGGGCCATCAAGACCTGCTTCTTTCCCTCAGAAGCTTCTGGAAGGAGCTTCTAGAAAGGCAATTTGGAATACAGTAACGTGGCTGCCATTTAGGAGATCCTGTGGGGTCTTGGCGTGTGATGGACTCAGGGTGTGAGGCTGTTGGACTGTTCTCCCCATCCAGATGGTCACCCACATCATCAACGTCAACCCCAACAAGACGACAGTGAACGGGACCTGCTCTGCCCAACTGGTGACCCTGGAGCTGCTCAGCGAGCAAACCATGGCCCTGGTTTTGCAGTTCGCAATGGTAAGCGCAAGTTGGGAGGTGCCCTTGCTGGCTGCTGTGTGTAGAGTCAGGGAGGCCAGGGCAGGGCAGTTGGGTGCCCTCAGGCCTTGCCCAAGATCCTGTGGACTGGCTGGCCCTCCCTGTAGGCCCCTGCTCAGAGGCGTGGGAGTGAGTCTGTTTTTGTAGCATTTCCTGTGGGGGTATGGAGGCAGCCACATCCATGTAGGCTACTGCTCACTTCCTGTGCCCTCCCTGGAGGTTGAAGAAGGCCACACCTCACCCCAGGGCCTTGTAGTCCGATTGGAAAAGTGATTCTGGTTTTCTTCCCCAGAATACAAGTTCTAGCCGCTACTTCCTACAAGGAATCCAACTCAACGTGACGCTGCCTGGAGCCAAAGGTAAGCTCCCACATACTTGCAGGTATGCCTGGTACCCCAGTAAAGCAACCTGGTGTACCAACACACCCACCCCAACACATTGCAGAGCTGACCTTCCATGCCGCCAACACCTCACTGAAGGCCCTCGAGGCCTCTGTGGGCAATTCATACAAGTGCAACGCAGAACAGCAGGTACGCGTCACAGAGGCCTTCTCCCTTAACATGTATCGGGTGTGGCTCCAGGCCTTCGGCATCGACGGCGACAAGTATGGGTCTGGTGAGTCACCACCGCACTCGGGGGCTGCTCTCTCTGGCTGCTGCCTCGAAAGCCCTGGCTTTCAAGGCTCCCCGCAGATATCTGGCCGGGGCGGGGCAGGCCGGGGTGGGAGGCATCTGGGGACAGCCTCCGATCACCAATCTCCTGCAGTGGAGGAGTGCCAGCTGGATGAGAACAGCATGCTGATCCCCATCGCCGTGGGTGGCGCCCTGGCTGGGCTGGTGCTCATCGTGCTCATCGCCTACCTCATCGGCAGGAAGAGGAGCCACGCAGGCTACCAGACCATCTAGCATAGCCTCTGCGGCCTCGCGCCTGAGCCCGGCGCAGTGCGGAGGCCATGTCCTTGCAACTGATTTCCAAATCTGCTTCTCCAATGTGAAGTTCACTGCAACATTCACTGCACAGAGTAACTATTGAATGACGGTGTTAATTCTGCTAACTGGGTTCAATATTTTGCTAACTGGTTAAACGTTCCTATTACCACAGTAGACCTCTCAGGGTAAGAGTGCTTCTCTCAGCGGTTCTGCTCCGCTCTCATCTGGCTTTGTAAGATGTTGGTGTCTGGTGTCCTCACCTCTTACTCAGATTTAAGCCTTACAAAGGGAAAGTGTCTTCACACTCGGGCCAATTATTAGCTGAAACACATCCTAAACTAGTAGAGGAAAAAGTCTTAGTACAGAAGCACTTGAACGAAGGGTGAACATCCGCAGTGGTCATGCGAGCTAGGCAGCTGGTCGTGGCCCAGCCTGTCCCATGGGCTGGGCTGTCCGCTCGCCCCTTCAGGCCAGCTGGCACCCTCTGGTGGTGCCTGGCTGGGTCCTTTCCATCCTAGTGAGGGCTCGCTGCCCGTGTACCATCCCCAGGCTGACCCATCAAGTGCTGCAGCCGGGACGGAGCCCAGGACACATCAGTGAGTGTTGCCTGTAACGATGCTAATAAAGTTCGTTCTTTGTTTGTGTGGCCTGTGCGCTGTCAGTGCCGCTGCACTGGGGTCTTCGGGGAAGGTAGGAGAGGAGGGGGTAAGATCACGCGATTGTGAGCTGGTCTGAGGGCTTGGCTTTGTGTGCTCTCGGCAGCTGTTTAGCTGCAGGTAGATTTGTTTCCTGTGAGGTCAGGCAGGAGATGGCCCTGTCCCATCACACGGTAGCACTGGGCCTGCCCTGCACCAGGTCCCCCCTCATCGGGGAGATGGTTCACAGTGAGGTCTGGGCCATGTGGGGCACCAGGGTACTTGCATCATAGCATCCAGGCACTCCCCCAGTAGACACCCCTGTGAGCAGGACAGGTGGCCCCTTTGTGGACCGTGTCTTGTTGCTGACAGTCAGTCAGGATCAGCACTGAGGGGCCTCGGCAGCAGCGTTTGCCTGGCTTGGGAGGCTGCAGTTTCTCGGATGAGTTCCCTGCCTCTGCATGGGGGTTGAAATCCAGGCTAGAACTGGCAGAGCTGGGCCCTGACTCAGTCGCTCATGTGGACACCCCACCAGGATGGGGTGACTGGGAAGGTTTTCCCATTGGCCACCACAGAGGGGCCCCAGGCCTGTCTGCTCCCCTAGCTATGCCCTGAATGGGCGATCCCAAGTAAGAACAGCTGCTCGCTCCTAGTATAGGCCTCATTCGCAAAGGAAGAGGCTCGTCTGCTTGAGCAGTTTCCAGCAGACCAGTGAGCTCTGATTGAGAAGGCGGTACACAGTGGCTGAGAGATGGGCTAGATGGCTGTGGAGGACTTTATTGGGGACAGGTGCACAGCTCAGGGTAACCCATCTCCAGGGAAAAATGATCTCGGGAAGTTAAGGCTGTCGAGCTGCCAGTCCACGAAGGGTAGAATTGTAAACACTTCTGAGGGTCACGCCCAGGGGCCCCTGAGCGTCTTGTCAGCCCTGGGCCAGTAGCTGGGCCCTGCAGCTGTCCCGAAGCCGGGCAATGGTGCGCGTGGGCAGGCTTCCAGGCTCTGAAAAGATTTTCTGCAGTAGGAACACACAAGATTGCGCAGATAGGCAGGCTGCTCCCATGGGAACCGGGTGCCTAGGCAGGGCCAGCTGTCTAACCTGATTCGGGAATAAGCCAAAGGGGAGGGGACCCCTGAGGTCAGTGAGGCTCAGCCAAGGCCGTTTCTTAGGCAACTTGTCCTGGCAGCTGTGGCCAGGGTCACTAGCACAGCCAAGCCAGCACACCAGGTCCCAGCCACCTGGCGGTCCATGTGTCCCCACACACCCACGCTCAGTGGGGCCTGCAGAACCCTGTGCCTGTTCTGGGCCCTCCGACCACCTCCCTGGTCCCAGGCTGCCCGGCCCCTGCACCTGCATGAAGCTGTGGCATTCGGTCACAAAGTTGCCTTTGGTGATCTGCCGGAACCGCTCACATACATCCGGGACGCTGGAGGCTTCCAGGAGGAATGCCTGGTTCTCTTTGATGAGGGTCAAGGCCACGCGGAAGAGGATCTTGGAGCCCTCGTTGAACAGACAGTCCCAGATCCGAAGTACTGTCTGAGGCGGCAGTGCAGAGGTCAGTGGGCCCTGCCAGCCTCTGCCCGCCTCGGGGCACGCACTGCACCCACCTCCACAGGCAGGACGTCCACGAACAGGCAGATGAGCCAGCGGGACACCAGCAGGGTCCATGAAATGCCATGCCGGTCCATAAGGGCCGCCACAGCTGGCAGCTTGGTCCTCACAAGGGCACCCAGCACCTCCTGGTCGGTCTTGAGGCCCAGCATGGCAGGGCTGTAGTAATCTAGCAGGGAACAACGGGGGTGGGGGAGGTGGAGGGCGTCTACACACTGCATGCAGTCGGTGCAAAGGGGCTGGACTCTGCACTTAAGTCATAGCAGTGAGAGTGTGCACATAGTGTTATCACGTCTGGTGTCACCACAGCTGCTGCAGTGAATCCATGGATAGTAAGACAGAGTTCTGGGATTAGAGGCTACAGCCTGCCTAGAGAGTTAGGGATGTGGACAGAAGGGGTAGGACCAGGACTGATGGGGTCTGGCCGCACCCCTAAGCACGAGGCCACCTCACATGACTATGTGCTCGGACCATCACATCTCAGCCCACTCTGATGTGTGGCCATGTTCAGGGCCCAGAGCTTCAGCCTCTGCTCCACACACACCTCAGCTCAGGCCAACAAGGGACCCGGGCTGGGCCTCCCACATACCAGGCAGGATTCTCCCCACCAGAGCGTCCAGGAGCCAGAAGGCCTCCTCTTCATTCTTTGTGATGAGGATCAGGTAGCCTGCCACGAAGTTCATTCCCTGGATCGGGACAGTTGCAGTGAGCCCTGGTATCAGGCCATGGCCTGCCGTGCTGGAACTCGGGTGCCGAGATGCCTACACCATCCTGGCCACACTAGGGCACCTCAGCCAGCCTGTAGCACTGGCAGGTCACGTCCAGACAGAACCCAACTTGAACACGCATGTGCACATGTTCCGACATGGTGGGTATGCAGGCAGGTATGCCACTGCTAAACGTGATCATGTCTATAATACTTGTGCATGCCAATAGGTTCATGTATGTCTCTACATGTGTGCATGCGTCCACATGTTTGCATACAGGTATTGCTCTTACATGTGTGTCTTCTCCCACACAGGTGCACGCAGTCCCCCACCATGCACTCACCCCCGGCCCTACCTGGCAGTAACCCACTTGTGGGTCATGGTGCCCGTAGGCCGAGAGCACATTGAAGAGGTTTTTTTGCAGACAGGGCTCGGCGCTGCTCTGGAAGCAGATGTTGTCCGGGAAGGTCCTGTTCATATCTGCTGAGTCATGACATTGTCATAAGGTTAGGCTCAGGGTCCCCCGTGTCCCAGTCAAGGTGATCTGACCCACCGAGGGTCCTCACACACTGGGCAGCTCCCATCTCCTGCGCACCCCTGTCTCCACACTCAACACCAAGGAGCTAGCGCTCCACGCAGACTCCCACTGCCTCCTCATTTTGCACCACCACCCCGGTAGGCTTGGCCAGGATCACTGAATCTTTGTGAGCCAGCAGTGCTTGGCAGGGCTAAGATGTGTGTCGTGATTGAAATCTGGTGCTCAGAGCCCCGAGTCTCTGGTGCTCTCTCCTTTCCCGAGCACCCCACTGGCTATCCCTAGCACAGCTTCTCTGCCTTGACTCCCTGTTCTCCCCCACATGGACACGGGGCAGGGGAAGAGACACCAGCACAGGCCCAAGTGCAGCACCCCTGCAGGAGTCACTCTGTGCCTCTAAAGCCTGTGGGCACCCAGACCAGCTCCACACCTACACAGCCCAGCAGAAGTACACAGGCCAAGCATCGCTGCAGACCCTCAGGCAGACTGCTGTTCCTACGGGGGTGATGGGGTGGTGGAGCTGTGGCTGTGGAAAGGGTCTGTGCTCTGGCCTGACACTGCGTTGCCCATTGGCCCCACTCGCCACATGCCATCCACTCTTCCCTCTCCACCAGCTGAGGGGCCTGTGGCCCAGCCCAGGGACACAATGCTGCCTGCTCCTGCTCCTCAGTCTTCATGTCCTCAGAAACTGCAGATAGGAGATACAGGCAAGTTTCTGGAGGACGACAAGCGTCTCAGGCTGCAGATTCAAGCTATGGCCCCACAGACCCCGCCCAGAAGCAACTGCCCTCCCCCGGAACAGTGTTATCCCCAGGACTGGTCTCTCCCACCCCTCACAGGGCGACAGTGCCCGCCCGCACTCTCTCCTCCCTGCTCGTCACCTATCCTGATGGCCTCCTCCAGGGTGTTGTTTCTCGCTCCCTGCAGCAGCTGGTGGTAGTAGCCGGGGTTCTGCTCCATCTGGGCCTGGGCTCCACTCACCCCCAGCCACACGCGGGCACGGAGTTCCAAGGGGACGCCCTTCCGGATGTAGCGCTTCACTGTGGGGACAGTGTGTGAGGCCCACACCCTTGCCTCCCTGCGCAGGGCCTGGGGGGGTGGGCATCGGTTTCCTACACCCACACCCCAAGGAAGGGAAGGGGGCGCCACCCGCTAGTCTGTTTTCATCACAGCTTCTGCAGCCCCAAAAATATGCAGGAGCTGGAGACTGGTGACGGTCCCTGGTCCTAAAGATTGAAGCAGGGGCCAGAGGGGCCAGTGCAGGCCTGGACAGATGGATAGACAGGGAGATTGGAGCCAGGCTCAGGGATGGGTGCTGGGTGACAGGTGAGGGGACCAGGGTTGGCTAGTGTTCTAGAAAGGCAGTGGACAGCAGAGGGACTGAGAGGACAAGAGCGGCTGTGCTGGAGGAGGGACACCCTGAGTTCGAGCTCTGCCCATTCCCTGGTGCTTGGCGGATAAGACCCTAGCAGCGATAAACTGAGGCCCTAACCCTACACAGAGGATAAGACCCCAGCAGCGATAAACTGAGGCCCTAACCCTACACAGACACAGGGAAGCACAGAGCCATGCCTTGCTCCTCAAACATGTGGGTTCGTGACAAACCCAAAGGATGCAGGTGACAAGAATCTAAGGCAGAACATGGCGGCTCCCATGCTTGCTCTCAAAGCCAGCGGCAAAGCTCTGGTCTCCCTCACCCTGTCAGAAAAGACAGACCTTTAGGGAACGTTAGTAAAACCACAACCCACGAGAGAGACCTGATCCCTCCTAGGGTCCAGGGCCAGTGTACACTATAGTCAGATCCAATTCCAGATTCAAGGTCACCACTACTGACAGCCCTGGGGGTGGGGGTGACCAGGAGAGCATTATGCTGCAGGAACCCACAGTATTCCTCCACGTTCTCTCCTGAGCAACAGGCAGCTCTAAGGATCGGCATCATCTCATTTTCAGTGAAAAAGCAGAAACTAACCAGAGAGCAAGCACTGT